>JAODXP020005158.1:0-46710 GCA_027497455.2 Sardinella longiceps | reverse complement strand
AAACATTATGTCTCAGTGCTTTCTGGGTAAAAAATAGTGCTGTCAAACGATTAAAAAAATGTATCTGAATAATCACAAAAATGTGCAATGATTAATCGTGATTAATCACTTTTAATCACAACTCATTTCCTCCAGTAAGAATTTGGATGCTAGGGTATGTTGGATTTTGCCCTGTAAAGGCCCTGATACTAAATAGTTGGCTTTGTTCTTCTCAAATGGGGCAATTCACACCTGTAACCTACCCCCAAGGATTCCCCAAACATGTTGTTGGACATTCAGTAGCAAGGCCATAATCTTTGTCTAGTTTGACTTGATAGCCGAGCCATTTTGTAGCTGAAATTGAAAATAATTCATGCCATGAAAGTGGAACCATATCCACCAGCATTAATCTGAGTTATTTTCTTCAATCCAAGTTATTCTTTTGGGATTAATCACGTGATTAATCGCTTAATTTTGCCCTAGTTTGCCCTAGCACTAGTAAAAATACATCATCTGTTTAAGTCAAGAGTACTGGACTGGACTGATGTTCATCTACAATAATAATACTTCCACTTACTTTAGTTCCTCAACTTTACACAGGGAACTGATGAGTCCTTCTGCTAGGTTCTCCACTCCAGCATCCATGATAGGATTGCAGCTGAGATCCAGAACCCTCAGATGAGAATTTGGGGACTGAAGTACCATTTGGATGCTCTCACAGGAAGCCACAGAAAGCTCACAGCTGGCGAACCTATCAAAACAACACATCCATATATCACTCTCTTACTAATTTCCTTCCCTTTAGTACTGCTTTCTTGTGATGAAAGGGTCTTCTGTATATTATTTACATTGTTATGTTTCTATTTGTGTGACTACTTACATGGCTTTTCTATGGCACTTCACTGCAGGTATAAGCCTCCTCCTTCCTTCAACAGAGGTCCTGTATTTCTTCAGGTCAAACTCATCATGCACTTCATCAGACATCAACAGCACGTAGGCCAGAGCTGAACAATGCGCTGGTGTTAGTGACTTACTCAGGCCTCCTTCTGACTTCAAATATTCCTGGACCTCTGCATACAGGGAGTCGTCTTCCAGCTCAAGCAAGCAGAGGAAGAGGTTCATACATCTCTCAGCGGATGGGTTTCGCTTCCGCCATGTCTTGATGTGCTTAATGGTTCTGGCCACACTCTCACCACTCTCCACTTTGCGAGTAAGGACATTCTTGAGGAGATCCTGGTTGGACTCCAAAATAATGCCAAGAAGGAACCGAAGGAAGAGGTCCAGCTGACCACCTTTGCTCTCCAAAGCTTTGTCCACTGCAGCGCACAACAAGGCGTCCAGGGTTACCTCTTCTGGGGGAGGATTGGGCTCGAAGAAAAAACTCAGAGCTTCTTCGTCCTGGTTCAAGTATGCCTGGAACACATGAAGGGCAGCAAGAAACTCTTGCATACTGAGGTGGATGAAAGAGAATGCCTTGTCTTCATCTGGGCTGAAAGGATCAACCTCCTCTTTCATCATCTCAGTACACATCATAGAGAACAAAGAGTCCTTGCTCAGGTCGATGTTGAACTCCTCCAGATCCTCTGCTTCAAACACCAGGTTCCCCTGCTGCAGCTGTTTGAATGCTAATCTGGACAAGTTCTGAATGATCTGTTTTTCATCAGGCCTGGATGACACCTGTTGAAACTTAGTTTTATCCCGTCTTGTCTGACAAGTCAGAAAACGTGCATACATTCCTGTCAGTGATGTCATTTTCGCTACTCCTTCGCTATCATTGCTTTCATCTGCCAGGCTTCCGCTTCTCCTCACATTTTTCTTTGGTGAATTCTTTGACAGCATTGTCTCAAAGATGGTGGCCACCATCCAACAAAAGACAGGGATGTGACACATGATGTATAGGCTCCTGCAGTTCTTCACATGGGTAATCATTTCATTGGCAAGATGCTCACTGCTAGCTCTCTGTCTAAAATACTCCTCTTTCTGTTGGTCCTTGAAGCCTCGCACTTCAGTCACCTGGTCAATGCAGTCTGCAGGAATCTGACCGGCTGCTGCTGGTCTTGAAGTAATCCAGATTTGTACAGAGGGAAGCAGTGTCCCTCTGATTAGGCTTGAGATCAGTGTGTCAACAGTTGACTCTTCCATAATGCTGATGATATCTGTGTCTTCTTTGAAAAGTGCTAGCTTGCTTTCATCTAAGCCATCTAAGATGAAGAGGATCTTAGCATTTTTATATATCTTTTCACTGTTGAGATCTTTTAGATCAGGATAACAGAGACTCAGCAGGCTATGGAGGCTGAGGCTTTTGCCCTGGTGCCTGTTCAACTTCCGGAAAGAAAGGAAAATGACAAAGTCAATGTCACTATTGTGTTTGTCCTCAGCCCAGTCAAGGGCAAACTTCTGTACCAGCACTGACTTACCAATGCCAGCTATTCCCTTGGTTAGCACAGTTTTGATTTCTTTCCGCTGGTGTGGCAAAGGTTTGAATATATCATTGCCATTGATTGAGGTATGCTGGAAAGTATAATCTCTGGAAGTGGTCTCAATCTGCCAGACCTCATGCTCCTGATTTACCCCTTTACTCTCACCCTCTGTGATGTAAAGCTCAGTAAAAATGGCATTGAGTAGGATACGCTCTCCTTGTTTTGTGATACCCTCAGAAATGTTTGTGTATTCCTTTTTGAGAGAAGACTTCAGTTGCCCACGTACTTCCTTTAGTATGTCTGTGAAGAACAATAAGTAACAATAGGGAACTGAAAAAGATACCCACTACACTATTTATACAAAATATTAAAATATGTACTACCAAAAAGGTATTTGTTTTGGTTGCTCATTCTAGGTAATCACTATTCACCTTGGTCTGAAGCCTTGTTCAACAGCACTGTAAAAAGAATGATAAGTAATGCAATTAAAAATCATTGCTACTGACAAAGAGCATGGAAGACCCTGTAATTCTAGAAAGAGTGTGGCGAGTTCTATGAATTATTTATTTTATTTCACATGACTTCAATATGTTGACTATTTTCATAAGTGTAAAGTTTGAGCTACTATACATTTTTGATATGTTAAATGCTAGGACAAGGTATGGATGCATTTGGTGATGTATTTAAAAAAAATAGTTTAATGTTATAAAACATGGCTACAGAGCTGGTAGGAAATATTGGGAATGGATTACAAAGGAGCGACAGAAGAGACATAATTGGGTGTGTGGTTAATAGAGAACAAGATAAAAAGTAAAAGATAAAAGATGAAAAATAAAAGAAAGACCTGCCATGTCATTGAGGCTCATTTAAACCATAACCTTACCCATAGCTTTCTGATAATTTCAAGATGCTGTTGAACCCAAAACTGAAACGGGTCTGATGTTAACATTACCCTCTCCTTGCTGCGCCATGGTTGGTCCAAAGGTGAAACTGACAGGGCCACTGATGTTGCAGCCGGCCAAGGCCGGAGCATTCACAGTCCCTCCACAAGGAGCAGCCATGTTCATGCTAACCCCTCCACCATTTCCTCCAGCCAGACCCGGAGAACACTGCTTGGTTCTCACTTACAGAGAGAGAGAGAGAGAAAGAGAGAGAGAGAGAGAGAGAGAGAGAGAGAGAGAGAGAGAGAGAGAGCAGAGATAAAATATGTTAGAGAGATGAAAAAGAAAGAAGAAGAGTGTTGATAGAAAAACATTAAAAATTGAAAAAAGCGAAATAATTAAGAGTCACAGATGAAGTAGAGAAAAATAGACCTATGGAAATAGTGAATGCATGTTTTATCAGCCAACACATAGAGTTTTGTCAGCCAAACAGACTGTAATATACACACTTACATTTTCCCAGTTCTATCTCCAAGTCCGTGACCAACTGGTTGTGGTTCATCTCCTTCAAAATGGTTACCATGACACCGCCTGCTTCCATGACATATGCCTGCTCCATCAAATCCAAGGTGTCATCTGTATCAGCCCTCTCCAGCTTTCCCCATGCGATTGGGCCCAGGTCCTTCAGCTTGTGCTTAAATCTCTTAAAGTCCGCCCCAGAGAGGTTGTCAAAAGTCTTCCTCAGTACATCCTTCTGATGTGCATCCATTGTGGGACTAGTCTAATGGGGATAAAGAGCTTCAGGGTCTGTTTGAATGGTGAGCTGGTAGCAGGGATGCTGCTAGACATTTTGGCCTCTATGACAAAAAAAAATTATTTTGGGCCCCTCAAATATTGATTTTTAATATTTTCTCTGGGCCCCCCTTTCAGTGCCAGGCTCTTAGAAACACCCCCCCCCCCCCAGCAGCGCCCCTGGCTGGTAGCAAAGTATATTTCAGTTCCCAACACAACTACACTTCACTTCTTTTGGTAGGTGGAGTTAATATTCACTAGCTATTCAAGCACATTATAGAAGATGTTTATGTATACATGTAGGCTATTATTATGAAAAGATAAATATGACATGAACTGTGTGTAGCCTACATCGCAAGATGATGAGTTTGAACGCTTGTTGGGGAGCAAAATGGTATTACCGGTACTCTGATGCATTCTTAACTGGCCTATCCCACATTTGGCTTGATGATGCAATCAGAATACAAAGTTCAATTGTAAAGTGCATGCCATGTCATAAAGTCCTAGATAAGCCAGTTTATTAGTATGCATAAATACAAGGATGTATTTATGATCACTCCCAGCAACTGTCAACTTGGTTAGCATATGTTTAATTCATGATACTATAGCCTATTAATATGCCTTTATCCAAATCACTAAATGCTGAATGTCTTTCCTCATAGTGAATATCAGAAGCACTGCCTCAATGAGTGCCTTAATTCACCTAAATACCCAACCTCTGTATACCATTACAGAAAAGTCAGACCTTCAATCACTCCTAAAGTTGGAGACGATACAAAAGAGCCCACAAAATTATATGAATGCTACCTTACGTTACTGAATAGTTTCACTATTAGATATGGATGTTTCTAGCTGAATGGTTGTGTGCATGCGACACTTCTACATATAAGCCTTTTAAGACAACACAAAGTAAAATAATTTAATTTTATTTTGTGTGTGTGTGTGTGTGTTTTTTTTTTTTTTTTTTTTGAGTAAACCATTTGGCATAGCAACTAGCAACCAGCACATCTGAGTAGACCTGGTTGAGTAGTAAAATATATGTAGATGGTCTTTGCAATGTCACAATTTCTCTATTCAGGTAAAAAGTCAAATACAACATTGTGCTCAGCAGAATGGACATTATGGGATTCACAGATAAATGAAACAAACCTTAGCAATAATCAAACCAGAACAGTTTAGTTCTAATTGCTAATGTTAGAGAAAATTTGCTAATTGTGTTCTGAATGGAAATTGAATATGTACAAAGCAGTCTCATGTTTACCTTCTACATGAAGCATCTGACCAATAACAATTATTCACACACAGGTTTGTTTGTCATTATAAGACCATGCACAACTTAATAATATTGACACATAGCTATATTCAGTACTGAAACACTAATTTAACAACTAAATGACATAGGCTTACCTGTTACGTCTGATGCCGTATCTGACTTACGGAAGATGAAGATTCAGCATGCTATTTGGTTAATGATTTATCTGCTTTTATGACAAAACTACAGACATTTTTTCCTCATCTGATGATGAGATTTTTTTAATTTTCAAACTATCTCCAAATAAAAAAGGCATCTATGGAATGTAGGTAATTTGAAGCTGCAGCTGCAATCTTCTAAGACGCTCAGTCATGGGACATTAAACTACAGATTTTCCTGCCTAATTGTAGTAAGCTGAAGGCAGTGACTTGGATGGGTGGGATCAGAGATTATCTTGATGGCTCTACTTGGGCATCTCCTAGTGTAATCTCCTAGTATGTGCTTAGTGAGGGATATAGGCTATTTTGACAGAGATTGCATAGCAGGAGCAAATTGAACACATTTTTGCAGGGTTATTGACCTTATAGCATAGCCCGAAAGGGTAAAGCGGAGTCAGTACTCAATACCACAAACATGGTATATGTCAGTACACCTTCAGATAAGAAATAACCTGTAACAGAATGACTGGTTTATGTTTCAGCGGCCACTGTCAGTGCCCAGCTGCACTCACAAAAATGGGCTTGCAATCAAACAAACGAACAAAAAAAGATTTTTTTAAAAAAATAATGTGCTAAAATATACTTTGGATCCTTATCACACCAAATTTCTCCTTTAAGACAACTCAAAACCGAAAGTATCACATGAACTACACAGCAACACTCTCTCTATCTGACAGACACACCTTTGTGTATATATGTCATTATCAGGGTTCGTACACCTTTTTCAATATGAAATTCAAGCACTTTTTAAGCATATTCAGGGTCAATTTTCAAACTTTCCCAGCACCTATATTTCGGACATCTGGTGAAAACGAGCCAAGTTTGTTGAGTGATGGAGCTAAATAGGCAACTGCTCAAATTATTGCCAAAGATCAGAGGGCCAAAAACTATCTGACTATCACCCTGACGCACAGGCACCACCTCCAATGTGCTTTGCTTGATGTAGGCCGAGCTGCTTACATTATTAAGCACTGAATACTGGTTTTAACAGGGGGTGTGACTGGTGAAGCATACTGTAGTACAGAGCATGGGGCCACAACTTCACATGTAATAATGAGCAACACCCATTTTTACAGCTCATTCTGTCACCTGAAAGCACCACAAGACCAGATACTACAACAGAAATTACAGCCTTGTCATACAGTCCATAGGTTATAATCTTTTTTTCTGCCTAATACAATGTAGCCTACACATCCAAGGTCAATTAATGCTACAAACTTATAAAACTACTGCAAGGGACTATTATATGGATACAGAGACTACTTTTTTTTACCACAAATAGCCTATGCCTTAAGAAAACTAGGCTATATCAAAATCTCCAGATTGAAATTAGCCTATATATGCAATGTTCTCATATACTGTATCTGCCACTCAAAAAATTGTCTTTTGTCAAAGCTACAGTGCTCTGAACACTTTTCATGAGAAATCAGTCACTAACACTCACTTAAAGTGACTGATTGGTCTAACTACCTCCCACATTAACCATCCTGCTATTCCATTCCCAGATAAGCCTAAAGAATAGAAATGTAATTTACAACACATCTGATGTATTATTTAGCAGTGGGCCAGAGTTAGCCAACTAAGAGTGATTGTCAAAACAGTAGGCCATAAGCTTACAAGAGAAACGCGACTTTATTCATCATTCACCATGTTTTGTGTATCGCGTGGGCGTATGCGCACTGCACCGTCTGGAGTGCCCGCATATGCTATTTCAACGCACCAAACATTTTCTACAAATACGGTCTACTCACACAATCAAACACTTTCAGTAACAGGGGCTAGGCCTATAACTAGGTATAAGTTGTCTACACTTGGCTACATGTTGGAACAATAAGAGTAGTCTCCGTTACAGACATGTTAATGTTGATTAGCGCAAATAGGCTACAGACGCAATATCTCAGCCAAGGCTGACCTAGCGATCTCAATTTATATTCATATAAACCGCCTGCATTTGGTTATATACATGTATAATTGTTATCTAGCTTACATTTATGATGAAAAAGCAGTGGCACTTTGAAAATCACTCTCCATGTCATCATTATTAACTTACCACTAACATTCAGTAACGTTGACATGCACCATCATTGACAAGCCACTGTATAGTCTACTTGCAACTTTTGAAGGGGGCGTGTTCATGGTCACTCGCGCTCTGCACAATTATCAGAACCAAGTGGAGCACTTTTCATCATACCATTGTCATTTTATTCGATCTACGACACGAATTACTATTAAGTGAACCTTTGTGCAGAGCAAATGGATTTACAATTTCAAGCATTATCAAGGATTGTGGCAAAATCCAAGCACATTCCAAACCTTGAAAACACCACATTAAAATGCAAGCATTTTCAAGGTTTTTAAGCACCCGTACGAACCCTGCATTATGCAACAAAAAAGTCAATAGATTATGCAAAAAAAGTCAATAGATGACTGATGATTACACTGATGACTGATTATTACAGGAATTGTCTGTCTTAAAAACGCCCAAGACCAACGTGAACACTGAAATAAAACACAAGGTGGCAAATACACATCAGTGAAACAGTCATGTTCTATGAATTGCTTAACTTAAACTTTATTTACACACACACACAAACGGGAGCCTGTCTGTGTTCCCACAGCTCTATGTTCCCACAACTCTATGTTCCCACAGCTCTATGTTCCCACAGCCCTATATTCCCACACACCTATATTCTCACATTTCTCACAGTTTTTTTCCTTTCTTTCTTCAAAGTCAGGTACTATAGTCCCACATTTCTACCCCTGCCTGGTAGACCCCCTATGTAAGTTCAAGCAAGATTCGATATTTGGTATTATTTGCCCTCAATGGTGCCTTCCAGGTAGTGGGGTTTAGGGTAAGGGGTTAAGATTATTTTATGCTGTGCTGCCTAGATTCATATTCACATTGAAAACAATCTTCATCCACTCTCGTTTTCAAAATGTTTTGCATCCACATTCCACAACGATTGTATATTCATCCACCTCAGCAATAATTTTTTAAATCGACCTAAGCAATCATTTTTGGAATCGTTTTAGGTTTCAGAATCCCCCATTCTAATGTGAACGGAAGGGCTGACTGGATAAATATTACCTGTGTTGGTGTGAACATGCCCTTATCGGAACATATTGCTGTGGGAAAATAGGATCTAATTTTTTTTTAAAAAATCTTTGTAATGTGAGAGCATGGGGCTGTTGGAACATAGGGCCCAGTTTTCCAAATTTCCGAAGAAATGTGGGAACATAGGGTTGTGGGAACATAGGGCTGTGGAAACATTGGACCTAATTTCCAAAGATTCTGTGAAAAATAAAAAATCCTAACAAATGTGGGAACATAGGACTGTGGGAACATAGAGCTGTGGGAACATAGAGTTGTGGGAACATAGAGCTGACCCCCACACAAACACAAGAATATTTCACTCAAATGTCCATACCGTGTGCACCTCCAACCAGAAGGTTAGGAGTTGCTAGATGTCCATTTCTTCATATTTTAATCCTTTGTCTTTGCATAGACCATTAAACAAAACTTACATTTCTCCATCAAGTGCATCACGTGACCAAGTGATGACCTAGCTGCTGGCGTGGTCAGGTGATACTATTAATTAAACATTTTTCAAAAAATTTGCACATTATAATCAAAAACATAATAAATACAAAATAACTAAATTGACATAAAAAGATGCTTATGTTACTGCGTTTGCTACATGATTGCTCCAGAGCCCGTTTACGGCGAGCCATGACACTCCTATTAACACCATTCAACCTGCAATTCCAATTGCAAATCCGCTAGGGGCGATCGCGAGTCAGTGGAAACTGAGTAGAAAATCAATGGGCACCTATGAGGTATAGGGCTAAATGTATAATTTTCACATATTTAGGGACAACATATCACAGATTGCATTTTACTTTAAGCAACTTTGACATGGATTTCAATCAAAATGAAATATATTTAATACATATGACCATTACGTTTTTCATCTTTGAGCTGTTTTTTCCCCTGACTCACTAGCATTCTGCTACTCTATTCTGGTGAATGGCCATAGGGAAAGACTTGCTGTGTCACGTGACAGACACTTTGGAAGGGATTTTACAAATGAACAAAAAATGCTAAAAATATTATGTGTGGACTGAGAATTAAATCAAATTACTCTGAACCGCATGCATGAATGCATTTATTCAAGAAAAAATTGTATCTAAAGAAATGCAGCATTTGAGGGTGCAGCTGCATAGAACCCAATTCATTCTTCACTGACTCGCGCGCCATCTAGGCGCAATACCACCCGAGGGCTAATTCTCTCCTATTAAAAGTTCTCTGATTGCTCCCACACCAACGCGTGTTCAAACACACAAGATTCCAAATGGCTCATCATCACTGGATTAGGTTTCATTTAGATGTCCAAGCTAAATTTCAACTAGGTACAACTCGTACAACAGAAAGACTGGTAATGGACGCTATAAAATGTGATTTTAGGTAATTTTAGAGCGGTGGTTCATATTTTACTCCAAAGAGAGCAACAGGTGACAATTTGACCCTGGGCCATAGTTTTGTCACGACTCCCTTTACTTGGACGGTAACCTTGCCTGACTACTTGAATATATACTGTAGTCTGAAAAAAATCATAAAGTCCTATAACTCAAAATTTTAAAGCGTTTCAACTGCTTTATTACTTCTTAGAACATGGTTGGTTTATCTACAACAATTGGAATGAAAAACTTTCTGGGTCAATTTGGCCCTAACCCAACAAAAAAAATAAACAAAGACAGCTTCAATGCTCATGTTGATTTTATATCTTGAACATAGCTGACAGCATATCTGGTGGAGCGTGGGACCATACTGATAACATAAGGTAGGTTTCATATTCACATTAACACACATTCTGCTTATTCACATCGGGGACATCAGTACTGCAGGAGGGATAAGCGTTTTTTTTGACACAGGCATGTGCAGTCAGATCAACAACAAATTTCCGAATGATCCTAAACTTGCACAATAATGTAGGTGCCCTCTTCAAGCTGTTGTGTAGCTATTCTAATGCAGGTCATATTTCATTGGACCACCATGAGCAGATTATAGCACACATTAATACAGTATATTTGCCAAAAATTAGAATTAGGATTTTCAGGATATGGAGGCTACATGATCTTGTATAAGGAATATGACATGCCTGTATACCCCGCATAAATCCCAGGATAGAGGGGCTCAGTGAATGCACAGTGAAATGTGTACAGGTGAGACAGGGAGAGTGTGTCAGAAGAGACACTGTAGAAGGACAGAGTACCTGCCGGCCAGTCCAGGTATACTCCCAATCTTTTATTACGAGAGAAGGGGGCAAAAACAAAACTGTCTATGCTGTTTTGTTTGGCAAGGCAATTGTGTCTGACCAAAAACCTGTTACCATAGTACCACAGAGCCCATGACTTGTCATTACACCCAAGCTGATCTTCTGGCCACCTTCCTTTTCTCTGGATACTTTTATATGCCACTCCGATTCCTCCCCTATCACCATTCCATTCGACCTCCCAGTAACTGCGCCCAAGCTGACCCTCTCTACACAGCACCTGAGCACAAGAGTCAAATCTCTCGGGGTGGTCAGGATATGGCTGCTCCTCATTCACCCATGTCACCTTTCTGTTCCCCTCAGAGAGAGAGAGGTTTTTATTTGCTGTGTTTGGATCCAGCGTGAGCTCACAGGCATCTGCAGTGAAGAGGACAGGAGAGAATATGAAAATATGAGGTCTGGAAAGGACACACACCAATACACACACACACACACACACACACACACACACACACACACACACACACACACACACACACACACACACACACACACAGGGACAAGCGAGTCAAACAAGTTGTATGAAATGTCATACTGTATCTATAGCTTTTCTCAATGTGTGTGCATGGTTCTGAATTCTGACTAGAAACATTACTATTTAATCTTTTATGTTTTTTTTGAGAGTGTTACAGTATTATGTGATCATTTTTCATGGGACAACACTTTAGAAATGAACTTTTGATACAACTCAAATGAGTCATTATACAGCAGAGGATTTAATGTCCTTTGTGTAATAGCTTACTGTAAAAAATGTTCCAAAATTAATATACATTACCCATTACTCACATCTTTGTGGTCCCGATTTCAGACGGAATGCTCCTCCATGTTCATGCCTGAGTAATAATATTAAAAAAACTTAAACTATTTATAGAAACTAACCTCAACAATGTAATTTATTAATTTAATAGATTAAACAAATAATTGAAGTTAATTTTCATTTTCAATTCATTTCAGTTTCATTTAATTCAGATACTATAATTCGTTGATTAACTAGGGTGAAGTCTTTGGAACATTCTAGTCGTGAATCCTAGAGGTGAATTGAAATATCATTGAAGAATGAAAAACAAATGCACAACAATTTACCCTTTCTTTCATCCAAGCAATATACCGTACATTCAACCCCCCATCATGTGTTACAAAAAATGTGCACCAGGCAGCTGCCATTTTGGTGTATGTCACTATTGCATCTTAAGGATGAATAAGATACCTATTGCAGCCATGATACATGTATGTTGTCTGCAGCAAGTAAATTCCAGCCTTAAAGGTACAATGTGTAACGTTTTTACTGTTCAATATCAAAATATGCTTTACCTATTGACAAGCTTGTCCTTTCTCATAAATATTAACCACCACTATCAATTCCTTATGTCCGTATTGGCTTGAAATTTCGCATTTCCACGCACATTAACTTGGGTAGACTCTCCATGTATTGCCGCCATCTTGGAATACGGTAGCTGAAAGCGGTCATATCGTTCGCGTTTTTGCTATAGACTGACAATAGACCGACATCTGCATGCAGGCTTCCGTAGCTGTAAACGTAATTTGCGTTGCGTTACGTTTAATTTCTCTCGAAGGCTACACATTGGGGCTTTAAGTCTTTCAGACAACACTCATGCAACACATGTAAAACAGTTCTCTGAAGATACCCTATAGTTAGGAGGGAATTCGTCCAAAGTCAGGAAGATCGTGCACTTCTGGACAAGTTTTTGATTTTTGGCAGGGTGTTAGATACAGGTATAAGGTTTTCAAAAATCAATGGATACAAGTTGGGGTGACCCCCTAGTGGCTGGTATTCATACAATCCAAAATGGCCCCCAACGGAAAAAGAAAAGACTGTATCTAGGTTTCCTTTAGTCTTAAATTGTTGTATAATGTCATTTTTCTTCTTTGTTTGACACAAGGAATCCAATTCGGATATGTTCCTCTCATTTTACATAAAATTTTATATTAAATCTATTATCATAGTCATCTTTAGCTAAAATAAACTGTCAATGTCTGTAAAAAGGTCACACAAAATCGGAGGTAACGGATCATTATGACGCCTTCCAATTGCATGCCAAGTTTTGTGATATTCCGCTCATGGGAGGCCATACAGCAAATTGATTTACGACATTTTATACCAACTGGCAGCAGGTGGCCGGACATATTTCTGCAATATCTAAAGAACCATAGGGCCTAGGGGGACCACATTTTATCCCATGATCACCCATTATATAGCGCCACCTGGTTAAAAATGAAAAAGCTAAAGTGAGGTATTGTAATGCGTGTTAACAGCTATCTCTGACTGACATGGTAAAACTGCACAAAATAAGGCGTGTCAAAATGCATGCCAAGTTTCGTGTTGGCATGTTGGCAGGAGCTGGTCACTAGATAGGAACTCGGTCCAACCCAATATGGCTACAAAAAGTTTGAAAGGAAAAAAACCCTGGAGTCTGCGAGAATGGGGGTGGAAGATGACTAATAGGCGGCCCACATGGTAACGGACATGCAACAGAAACAACAATTCTGGTAGGACACAAGCTACAAAGCTGCATATGTGGCTGGAAAAAGATGCCATCAGAGAAGGGTCTCAAGATCCACCAAGTTAGGAAAAAAGGGTTGAATCTTGTGGCCAAAATCTTGTCAGAAAAATGAGTGGGGAACCATCAATATAGGCATAGTCCATCTCCTGGAGGGGCTGAAAGTGTAGAGAAGAAGCTGGACAAGATTGGAGAAGTCATCTACAGCTATGGGGCAAAGAGATTTGGGGTGCAAAGCGAGCGCCGTAAGGTACTGAAGGAACCAGCTCATTCCAAGTCCAGAAGGCAAAGAGAGATTGAAAGGCTGGTGAAGGAAAGAAGCTGCCTGACAAAACAGTCGAAGAAGGCAGTGGAAGTGGAGAGGAAATGTCGTGTGTGTTGGTTAAATGTTACTATATTTTTCTGTTGGACTGTTACAATGTGCACGGACAATGATCTGATTTCCCCTGCCTAGTATTAGGACTGATTGGACAATGGACAATTATTGACAGCACCTGTGAGTGCGGGGAAAAGGGTGCGGGCATTGGTTGATTGCAGGATTGGCCACCGGGTTGTGCGCTATATGAACCAGGCTGGAAGTGTGCAACGGGAGCGGGGAGCTGGGAGGCAACGTCGGCGGAGAGCCCACCGTCATCGCACGCTAAGTACTCCATGAAGGAGAGTTTGTTTTCTACAGCTGGGATATTGACGGTGTGGGGTGCTATCTGTGGTTGACGCGCTGATGAGTGTTTCTGTTTTGCAGCATAAGGATCGCGGACCGACGCTGTGGGATTGGAGACTGCGCGAGCTATAAATCCATAAAGGGAAGTCATATTTCTGTTACCCTGTATTGCATGCCGTGAATGGTGTTGCGGTAGTGAGACAATTGTGGCTGATGCGTGTGTTGTGCTTGCAGCCGTGTGCCGGTGAGCCAGTGTGCGTGAGGGAAGAGGATCCTTCTGCCTGTAACGCGGATAACGACAAACGCATTCAGAGACCCAAAGTGACTGTGAGTGACAGCGGGGAAGCCCCGCCTGCCGTTACCTGTTAAGTGGGATATCCAAGTACTTTTTAACTGCTGGTCGGCGTGGGAGCCGGCCAGCGAACTCTCTTCCTGTTTGTTGTCTGTCTGCCGACCTCGGCAGCGGCCACGCCCCCGTGGATGGGTCGGTGGGGAAAATGAACTGAGCTTGTATTGCCGTGGCCTTTGAAGTGTGTGCACTATACTTTTGTGTGGTTAAGAGTGGTTGTTGCTCCGATTATATTTGCTGTGTATTTATTATGTGATGGTGTGGAGAATTTACATGTGTATCAGTATTGCCTGAGATCACCCTACGCAATTATTGCTCTGTGAATTTACCTGCTTAACTGTTCCCTTGGCTTGTGGCTATGGCCTGTGGTTGCGTCTATGAGTTTTAAAAACATTTGTTAATAAAACTAATATTTTGTATACTGCCTCCTTGTGTTGTGAGTCTGAGGGATTTTGGTTGACCTGCATAGCATAGTTAGTGACATTCCTTTTTTGGCGTAGTTCGGCAGGCATCCCTCACGCTCACAAACATGGACGGCAATGCGGAACCGGAGGCTCCGGCGCCCCCTGGAGGTGCATGTAATACACTAATGTTGCCATGGTTTCTGGGTGGGTCCTGGGTTCCGAAATTCAGTGGTAGTCAATCCCAGCAACCATTTATTGAATGGCGTAATCAGATTGAAACATTTTTGCGTGCACAACACCTAAATGAAACTCAGAAGGTAGATTTTGTTTTGAATGCATTACAGGGGGAGGCACGAAGGGAAATGGTACTCTTAAGTGCAGGGGATCGAGACTCAGCGGAGAAAATTCTCACAGCATTAGCAACCTTATATGGGGACCACACTTCATTAGCTAAGCTACGCGCACAGTTCTTTACATGTAAACAACAGGCCGATGAAGGGGTGGGGCTTTTCATTCTCCGTCTCCGAGAGTGTCTTTCCAGGTGGCGAGCAAAGGAACCAGGGGCAGTTGCATCGGACGCAAAGATGTTGAAATCCCAGTTGGTGCTGGGGCTACGTCCAGGACCTGTCCAGGTGGAGCTACAGCGGCTACTACGGAGGGAGTCTGGTATGTCACTTGAAGACGTCTGCAAGGAGGCCAAAGCCGTAGAAAAAGAGCATAGGCCACCGTCAGAAGAAGTAAGTGTCTGCCAAGCTCAGGTAGCACCAGTGTCTTCAGGCCCACAGACCCGGGCGCAAAAGTCCACCGACTGGCAGGAGTTGCGAGAGTCGTTACGGAAGGAAATTCTGACTGAAGTGGGGTCCCAACTCACTGCCATGCAAGATGTCCTGCTGAAGGAGATAAAAGCACAGAGGGAGGCATCATCACCATCAACACGACCCTTACCATCTCGAGACGATATGCCCACCACTTCCAACTGGGTGGGCCCAAGCAGGCAGCGTCGTCCGAGGCGGGCAGAGAGTGGACCCCAATGGGATGAACAGGGACGGCCGATCTGTCTTCGCTGTGGCCAGGCCGGCCATATGCAGCGCAACTGCACCCTTGCTCGGTCCGACTCTCAGGGTTTTTGACCTCCTCAGCCACCACCGGGCGGGTGGCTGAGGAGGGGACTCAGACTGAGGTTCCTGCCAAGCCCGCATTAGTAGGAGACTGCCCACTGGTGGAAGTTGTGGTACAGGGGCAGCTCATTCCTTGTATCTTGGACACTGGGTCCCAAGTGACATTGTTTAGCCAGGCCTTGTTCCAAAAACATTTTCAGACTGAGCCTGTGCTGGGGCCAAGCGAGATTTCCTGGCTGTCTTTGCGGGCAGCAAATGGCTTACAATTGCCTTATGTGGGCTACGTCCTCCTAGATTTTGAGGTGGGTGGAGTCCATGTCCCCTCTAAGGGGGTCTTAATCGTTGAAGATAAATTTTTACCCCCTCACATGCAATACTTGGAATGAATGTCATTAACCATTGTTGGGAAGCTGTGTTTCAGGGAAATCATCCTGGGCTGACGGCATTCAAGGCTAGCATCCCTAAGCAAGCCGGGGCCATCTGGGAACAAGCATTCACAGCCTGCCGTAGAGTCCAGGTAGAGGGAAGCAAAGAGGAGTTACAAGCTACAGCCCGCCTCCAGTCAACTGTAAGGCTAGACCCCCAATCTGAGACACTGGTATGGGCTTTTGTCCCACAGGCAACCGCCCGAGGAGGGCAGTGTGTGATGGTGGAAGACGGTGAATCGGGGCCAAGATGGTGAATCGGGGTGGCTTGTAGCCCGGGCAGTTGTGCAGATGGACAAGGGCAGGCTCCCACTCCGGATTTGTAACCCCCATCCTTGCGCCATTGACCTGCCAGCACGACGTCCATTAGCGAGGGTCACCAGCCTAAACCAGGGGGACATTCAAGCACAAAGGGAGCTGGTGTTGACAAGGACCAGGGAAGACGAGGTGGAGGTGAGCATTCGCGCCGTGGCTGCCTGTCCTGATGATAACCCCTTGTCTGTGTCATTACAGGGAGAAGGGCTCACAGAGCACCAACAAGCCAGATTGACTGACTTGTTACGGCGTTGGGCCCGGGTGTTTGCGGAGCATGACGAGGACTATGGCCGAACGTCAGCAGTATTACACCGGATCCCCACAGGAGAAGCTCCCCCAGTACGTGAGCGATACCGGCCAGTTCCTCCAGGGTTGTATCCAGAGCTCCGAGCTCTCCTGCAAGGTATGCTTGATGGTGGGGTCGTCAGAGAGAGCTCCAGTCCGTGGGCAGCGCCAGTGGTCCTTGTCCGCAAGAAGGACGGGTCCTGGCGTTTTTGTGTGGATTACCGCAAACTAAATGCGGTGACGCACAAGGACTCGTTTCCCCTGCCGCGGATTGAGGAGACACTGACTAGTCTGAAGCAGTCGGCCTGGTATTCAACGCTGGATTTGGCTAGTGGGTATTGGCAGGTTGAAGTGGATCCGCGCGACCGAGAGAAGACCGCCTTTACTACACCTATGGGCCTCTTCGAGTTTGAGCGGATGCCCTTTGGCCTGTGCAATGCCCCTGCCACTTTCCAGCGCCTTATGCAGCGGTGCCTGGGTGGCCAGGTGCATGATTACCTGTTGATCTACCTGGATGATGTGATCATATACTCGCCCACTTTCGATCTCCATCTCGAACACTTGGAACAGGTCTTTAGGAGATTATGGGACCATGGACTGAAACTTCATCCGCGGAAATGCAGACTGTTCCAGAGGTCGGTGAAGTATCTCGGGCATGTAGTAAGCCAGCGGGGAGTAGCCACGGACCCCGAGAAGACAGAGGTGGTGCGGGCGTGGCCCACCCCAACCACCGTGAAGGAAGTCCGCTCATTTCTGGGGTTCGTTGGCTACTACCGGCGCTTTATCCCAAAGTTTGCCAAGGTTGCTGCCCCGTTACATGGATTACTGCAGGGTACCGGTGGGGCCAAGACGGCACGGGTGACCTGGACCACTGAGTGTGAAGAGGCGTTCCAAGAGCTGAAACGAGTACTGCTACAAGCGCCCATCTTGGCTTTTGCCGATTTCAGTTTACCCTTCCGCCTGTACACAGACGCCAGCTTACAAGGCCTGGGGGCAGTTCTGGCACAGGTACAGGGGGGCAAAGAACGGGTAATCGCTTATGCCAGCCGGAGCTTGCATCCGACTGAACGTAACGACCAGAACTATAGCTCTTTTAAATTGGAGCTGTTGGGTCTAAAGTGGGCCGTTACGGACAAGTTCAAAGACTTTCTGTGGGGAGCAAAGTTCCAGGTGTTTACTGACAACCGCCCCCTGGTACACCTTCAATCTGCAAAACTTGGTGCTACAGAGCAGCGGTGGGTAGCCCAATTGGCCAATTTTGATTTTACCATCTGTTATCGGCCAGGGGCTGCTCACCAGAATGCAGATGCTCTTTCGAGGGTACCCGAAGAGGTGCAAGTGGCGGTAGTGGGAACCCCAGTGGTAAGAAGTGAAGCGGATTCAGTGGGCCAAAGCGTGGAAGACTGGACAGAATGCCAAGGCCATGACGGCGACCAGGTGCTGCTTCGTGTTTGGAAACTGCGGGGGCAACAGCCCTCAGCCGACGAGCAACGGCCCTTGACGATGACGGGGAAGCGGTTGGTAGGAGAATGGGAGCACCTGATGGTCCAAGATGGTGTACTGGTGAGACAGGGCCCAGGCACGCCAGCGGCTTCAGGGTCAACCGCTATAGTGGTTCCGGAGCATTATCAGAAGCAGTTGTGGACCGAGTACCATCGTGCCTTGGGGCACGCTAAGGGGCCGAGGCTCTTGGAGGCCTTGAAGAGTCGGGTCTACTGGCTCGGGATGGCGCAGGATTCCCAGAATTGGCTGATGGACTGCCCTGAGTGTGTTTTGGGCCGCCGTGGGCCAGAAGTTCGGGCACCCCTGCAGCCAATTGTTACCCAGTATCCATTTGAGGTGGTGGCGCTGGATTATTTGTCTCTGGGGAGGGCAGGGGATACTTACCCGTGTATTCTGGTAATGACTGATCTGTTTTCTAGGTACGCGGTGGCCATCCCCTGCCGTGACCAGACTGCCAGAACGACAGTTAGAGCCCTGTGGGCACACTGGATCCAACCACTGGGGTGCCCAGAGCGGATACTGACAGACAGAGGGGCAGCCTTTGAGTCAGAGGTAGTAAAACAGCTGTGTGACTTGTATGGCTGTACGAAGAGTCGGACGACCCCTTACCATCCGCAAGGGAATGGCGCTTGCGAGAGATTCAACCAAACCCTCCTGTCCTTGTTGAACACCTTGGGCCAAGCGGAGCAACGGAGGTGGGATGAGTGGCTGCCAACCTTAGTACATGCCTACAATAATACCCCGCACAGCAGCACTGGGCTCGCACCCTTCTATGTGGTGTTTGGACGGCATGCGCGGATGCCGGTGGACATGCGCCTTCGTGTTCCGGTAATGCAGGATCAAGGAACCATGGATGAGTGGGTCCAGCGACACTACCTGCGCTTGATGGAGGCCTACAAGCAGGTGAAGCAGCGGTCAGCGCAGCGCCAAGGGTGGGATTCCCGACGGTATAATCGTCGAGCTAAGGCTGTTCCTCTGCTCCCTGGGGAGCGGGTGCTCCTGCGAAACTTCTGAAGAAGGAACCGGGGTAAGCTCGCTCCATATTGGATTCCTCACCCATTTGTGGTTGTGTCACAACTTGCTCCACACCAGCCTGTGTATGTGATCCGGCCAGACGGGAAGGAAGGACCAACACGCACCATACATCGGAACAACCTACGGCCCTGCCCGGATGTGTGGATGGAGAGGACAGATACGCTGGAGGCGGAGGATGGGGGCCCCCCACGGCATACCCCAGAGGCAAGTAATACAGGGTATTGGCCACTTGCACTGACTCCTTTCCCTATGCACGCAGGTCCCCCTAGAGAGGCAGGGCCGGTGGCGCCGGACCCAGGGGGCGTTACCTCTGCTGAGGAAGTGCCTGGTATGCAGGTAGATGGGGCGGAGGTGCGCCCCTTGGATCCTGGCCAACGCCGATCAGAGAGGAGGAACCTGGGGCTCCCACCCATGAGGTACCGGGGTGAGGGTTGATGGTCGGGACGACCAAGGTTAAGGGGGGGAGAAATGTTGTGTGTGTTGGTTAAATGTTACTATATTTTTCTGTTGGACTGTTACAATGTGCACGGACAATGATCTGATTTCCCCTGCCTAGTATTAGGACTGATTGGACAATGGACAATTATTGACAGCACCTGTGAGTGCGGGGAAAAGGGTGCGGGCATTGGTTGATTGCAGGATTGGCCACCGGGTTGTGCGCTATATGAACCAGGCTGGAAGTGTGCAACGGGAGCGGGGAGCTGGGAGGCAACGTCGGCGGAGAGCCCACCGTCATCGCACGCTAAGTACTCCATGAAGGAGAGTTTGTTTTCTACAGCTGGGATATTGACGGTGTGGGGTGCTATCTGTGGTTGACGCGCTGATGAGTGTTTCTGTTTTGCAGCGTAAGGATCGCGGACCGACGCTGTGGGATTGGAGACTGCGCGAGCTATAAATCCATAAAGGGAAGTCATATTTCTGTTACCCTGTATTGCATGCCGTGAATGGTGTTGCGGTAGTGAGACAATTGTGGCTGATGCGTGTGTTGTGCTTGCAGCCGTGTGCCGGTGAGCCAGTGTGCGTGAGGGAAGAGGATCCTTCTGCCTGTAACGCGGATAACGACAAACGCATTCAGAGACCCAAAGTGACTGTGAGTGACAGCGGGGAAGCCCCGCCTGCCGTTACCTGTTAAGTGGGATATCCAAGTACTTTTAACTGCTGGTCGGCGTGGGAGCCGGCCAGCGAACTCTCTTCCTGTTTGTTGTCTGTCTGCCGACCTCGGCAGCGGCCACGCCCCCGTGGATGGGTCGGTGGGGAAAATGAACTGAGCTTGTATTGCCGTGGCCTTTGAAGTGTGTGCACTATACTTTTGTGTGGTTAAGAGTGGTTGTTGCTCCGATTATATTTGCTGTGTATTTATTATGTGATGGTGTGGAGAATTTACATGTGTATCAGTATTGCCTGAGATCACCCTACGCAATTATTGCTCTGTGAATTTACCTGCTTAACTGTTCCCTTGGCTTGTGGCTATGGCCTGTGGTTGCGTCTATGAGTTTTAAAAACATTTGTTAATAAAACTAATATTTTGTATACTGCCTCCTTGTGTTGTGAGTCTGAGGGATTTTGGTTGACCTGCATAGCATAGTTAGTGACAGAAAGACCTACTCCGATAACCAGAGGCACGTGCCAGCCAGCATTCCGGGTGACATGCCACCAATCCAACCAGCTGAACATAGATATGTACATAGATATATAGACTCTATAAGAATACGCCGGGAGTATTGAGGTACCCCTGGAGGCTGATGACAGTGGGAAAAAAGAGTTATACCAAAGGCATGGTGAAGGGCGGGAGGGATCCTGATTCCCAAAGAGAAGAATTCCTCAACCATCGACCAATTCCGCCAAATCAGTCTCCTGAATGTGGAACGAAAGATGTTCTTCAGGGGTGTGGCTCAGAGGCTCTCAGCTTTCCTACAGAAGAACAACTTTGTTGACAGCTCAGTGCACAAAGCAGGGATAAGTGGATTCTCAGGCTGTCTGGAACACACACATGTTATCTGGCACCAGATACAGACGACGAGGAAGGAGAAGAAAGACCTGCATGTGGTCTTCCTAGATCTCGCCAATGCCTTCGGATCTGTGCCACATGAGATGGTGGACAGTGTTCAACTTCTTCCAAGTCCCAAGAGGGCATCAAAAGGCTGGTCAAAGCCTACTTCCAGGACCTTCAGTTTTGTGTCGCAGCACAGGCTAGCACAACTGCCTGACAGCACTTCGAGGTTGGCATTATGGTGGGCTGCACCATTTCCCCACTTGCATTTACCATGGCGATGGAGCTCATCATCCGGGCATCGCGATGGGTGGTTGGAGGAAAGCAGTTGAAGAATGCTCTGCGGATTCCTCCAATACAAACTTACATGGATGACATGACAACAATAACAACACCTGCATGCACCAAACGCCTACTGGAAAAACATTCAAGGGGCACGAATGGCGATCAAACTCAGCAAATCCCGCAGCATCTCTATTGTCAAAGGCCAGCTTGCTAATGAGAGGTTCCACATCAACAACAAGCCAATACCAACAGTTAAGCATGTCAAAAGTCTTGGGCACTGGTACAGCGCAAACCTCAAAGACGGACCATAAAGAGGTGGACTATTCCTTTAAAAAAGGACATCACTAATTTGGAAGGATAGAGGAGCTTAACCCCTTGGGTCTATGGAGTGTGAATAAATCCATAGATCTGTGGTTTGATCGCCTGGGAGTACCCATGCTCCTTTTATGTGCTCCATTTCATTTTACTCTGCAAAGCAACATGGTGACCATGGTTGATTTTCTTGCCTGCCTTTAGGTAGCCTGGCCTGCCCTCCCAGTGACGTAACACCTTCGGCGTTGCTTGTCGCTGGTCTAGCCAGCTACAATCTACACAGGGTTTCTCAGCTCCTGAAAGATCGGGAACTCCATCTACTTTGTTGAGAATCAATCAACTGTGCAGCTCCAATGGCCCTCGTTAGAGGCGTGTTCAAGGCAGTGACGTCACTCAGTCCTGTTACTCAAGCAATTCCCCTTGCGTCACATACTGTACGTCATAGGAAAGAGTGGTGTGATTGGTTTAAGCTTCAGCACAGCTTTTTCTGACATCGACCAGTAGCACACTGAGGCATTTGAGGGAGGCCTCCAGTTTTGTGCAGTTTTGACCATGTCAGACAAGAATACCCGTTAACACTGATTACAATACCTTGCTTTGGGTTTCCATTTTTAATTTGGTGGCGCTATACATGGAATGGCTGATCATGGGATAGGTTTACATGGCCCCTGAAGACAAGCATATAAAAATGTGGTCCTCCTTGGCCCTACGGTTCTTAAGATATTTGAAGAAAAATGTCCGGCCACCTGCTGTAAAATGTCATAAATCAATTTACTGTATGCCCCCCCCATGGACAGAATATCACAAAACTTGGCATGCATTCGGAAGGTGTCATAAAGATCCGACACCTCCAATTCTGTGTGTCTTTTTAACAGATATTGACAGTTTATTTTAGCTGAAGATGACTATGATAATAGATTTAATATAAAATTTTTATCTAAATCTAAATCTAAAATGAGAACATATCAGAAGTGGATTCCTTGTGTCAAACAAAGTAGAAAATGACATTATACAACAATTTAAGACTAAAAGAAACCTATATACAGCCTTTTTCTTGTATGCATACCAGCCATTTTGGATTGTATGCATACCAGCCACTAGGGGTCATCCCAACTTGTATCCATTGATTTTTGAAATCCTTAGGCCTAACACCTTGCCAAAAATCAAAAACTTGTCCAGAAGTGCACGATCTTCGCAAATTCCCTCCTGACTACTAGTGTTAGTATATGTCTGACAGCAGCTTACTGTAATGTTCAGAGGAGCATAGCAGAAACCCAAACAGACTTGAGCTATTCAATCTATCCAGAACATATATAATTTACAATTCTATCAATTCAATTGTAAACAGCAGTCAACAGCAGTAGGGATGGGTATTGATAAGATTTTATCAATATCAATGCCATTATCAATTTTGACTATTAATTCAATTCCTTATCAATACTCTTATCGATTCCTGAGTAGCCTAGTTCATGCCAAATAAGGCAGTCTTTATCCGATAATTCCTATTAAATTATTATATCAGCCTTTATTGCCTTAGGCTATAAAAAAACAGAACAGAACGCAATAGCATTTAGCTTTTGATATACCACATTGTTATTTAAGATAAGTGCTAGTGTTATTTTGTAGGCTTTCTGAGATTTGCTGGTCTAGGTCTAATAAGGCGCCTGTCACTTTAGATCTATGCGTGTAAGACTCCAGTAAAATAAACTTTGTTTTTGTGCAAGGTGTAAGTGGAAATCAGTATGCTGCTTCCGATGTTGATCATGTCATCACTATATATTCATAAACAACTTGAACTGACCCATACGAAAAGATTTATATGAAACGTACATTTTTCTTACATGTTGTATAAGAATCTTATATTTTATAGGGGACTCAAAGCTCATACAAAATCCATATAAAATGCACATACTGTGAAACTTCATTGTACAATGTTTTTGTTATGTTGTATAAGAATCTTATATGGGGTTTATAGGGGAATCAGGCCACATGCAAAATCCATATAAAATCCATATAATGTGAAACTTATACAACTTTGCACCATGTAAGAATTGTATATGACACGTCCCATGTGAAAAAGATTTACATAAACTTTACAATGTTTTAGGCCTATATGTTGTATAAGAATCTCAGGGTGTGTAGGGTAGTCAAACCACATGCAAAATGCATTTGCAATGCTTCTATATGTTTATGTTTTATGTGATTCACACATTGGTGAAATTAAAGGAATACTTAAAATTAATCATTCATCCTCTTCCCTGAAGTTACATATGTGGGTAAAATCATTTTGGTCCGGCAATCCAAATTTTAGCTTTAGCTTAGCATAGGCACTGGAATGTAATGTAGCCAAAGAGTTGCTATTTGGCTACTTTACTTTCCAGCACCTATGCTAAGCTAAAACGCATGCACTAGGGACAACCCACATATGTTACTTCAGGGAAGAGGATGAATGATTAATTTTCATAAAAAGGTGAAATATTCCTTTAATTTCACCAATGTGTGAATCACGTAAAACAAAGAAACATTGTAATGTTTAAATAAAACTTTTCCATATGAGAAGTTATAAGCTTCATATATCATATGTATTTTGCATGTACAAACAAACACTTTCACATTATATGCATTTTATGATTTTGTATGACCTTTGAGTCCCCTATAAAATACACATAAGATTCTTATAAGGATATTGACATCAGATATTAGACCACTGACAATTCACAAATTCACATATTTAAAACATATGTGTTGGGGCGCCGTGGCTCAGTGGCTAGAGCGTCACACCATTACCCCGGGGACCCGGGTTCGATTCCGATCCGAGGTCATATCCCAATCTCACCCTCTCTCTCACCCACTTGTTTCCTGTCATCTCTACGCTGTCCTATCTAATAAAACCCCCCAAAAATATCTTAAAAAAAAACATATATGTTTTATATTATATTCTTTATACATGGGGATGCCATGGTAGGTGTTGTTGCCACATTTTCTGTCAGACAGCTGTGGTCTAGTGGTTAGGGCTTAAGACTTGTAACTATAAGGTTGACAGTTCGATTCCTGTCCAATGCGTCATCTAAACTATCAGTAGGCCTACTCTCCAGCATGCAGCCCACTGTACCAGGTCAGTATAGGTAACTTCACTGTCTGCTGTGTCTCACCAATTCCATGTGGGTTAATTATATTCTTATCAAAATATAAAGCCTGCATAGTTTTATATAAATTTCATGTATGTTACATGTATGTTTCATACACAAACCTATGATGTAATTTGTATGTCTCATATACTGAAACTTGATGTTCCTTATAATTTACTTATTCAAATCATATATATTGTGAGCTTCATTCATATATGACTTAAATGAGAAACGGGCCACTTTTGTAGTATGTGCCATATAAGATTTGGATAGTAATATATGTTTCTGGCTGCAAAGGTTTTTATATGTCACTTCTTATAAGTTTCATATGAATCTTTTTCGTATGGGGAAGCTTCATTGGGTTATAGGGGAGATGCGTTTTGCAATTATTTTCTATCCTTTTGGTGAGTAGCCTAATGTTAGGCTGCTACATTAATGACAGCCACAACATGAGCTAAGTCCGCCAACAGGAATCATTCAAGTTAAATATTTGCAGGTTGTTCATTAAAGCCTACAGTAAATGACTTTACCTTTACGGTCATTTTAATAATAGAACTTATACGAGCTGTACAACCTCAGTTTTCAAACATCAGAGCTGCACTTAGTTGATATGCTAGTGTTTACTCTTTGCAAGTCAGTTGAGTGCCACACACAGAGGCACACAGCAGCATAGTGGAAGTGTTGCAGTTATTAGCCTACAAGAAATCGGATCTTTAAGGGGTCAGCTCTATGTTCCCACAACCCTATGTTCCCACATTTCTTAGGAAATTGGGCCCTATGCCCTATAATGCTCTCACATTATAAATATTTTTTTTAAAAATTAGACCCTATTTTTCCACAGCAATATATTCCGATAAGGGCATGTTCACACCAACACAGGTAATATTTATCCATTTAGCCCTTCTGTTCACATTTGAATGGAGGATTCTGAAACTGAAAACGATTCCAAAAATGATTGGCGAGGTATATTTCAAAAATGACCTCTAAGGTGGATGAATATAAAATCATTGTGGAATGTGGATGCAAAACGTTCTGAAAACAAGTGGATGAAGATCGTTTTCATTGTGAATATGAATCTAGGCAGCACAGCATAAAAGAACCTTAATTCTTAACCTAAACCCCATTACCTGGAAGACACCATTAAGGGCAAATAATACCAAAGATCGAATCTTGCTTGAACTTACACAGGGGGTCTACCAGGCAGGGGTAGAAATGTGGGACTATAGTACCTGACTTTGAAGAAAGAAAGAAAAAAAAAACTCTTAGAAATGTGAGAATATAGGGCTGTGGGAACATAGGGCTGTGGGAACATAGAGTTGTGGGAACATAGAGCTGTGGAACATAGAGTTGTGGGAACATAGAGCTGTGGGAACACAGACAGGCTCCCGTTTGTGTGTGTGTGTAAATAAAGTTTAAGTTAAGCAATTCATAGAACATGACTGTTTCACTGATGTGTATTTGCCACCTTGTGTTTTATTTCAGTGTTCACGTTGGTCTTGGGCGTTTTTAAGACAGACAATTCCTGTAATAATCAGTCATCAGTGTAATCATCAGTCATCTATTGACTTTTTGTTGCATAATCTATTGACTTTTTTGTTGCATAATGACATATATACACAAAGGTGTGTCTGTCAGATAGAGAGAGTGTTGCTGTGTAGTTCATGTGATACTTTCGGTTTTGAGTTGTCTTAAAGGAGAAATTTGGTGTGATAAGGATCCAAAGTATATTTTAGCACATTATTTTTAAAAAAATCTTTTTTTGTTCGTTTGTTTGATTGCAAGGCCATTTTTGTGAGTGCAGCTAGGCACTGACAGTGGCCGCTGAAACACAAACCAGTCATTCTGGTACAGGTTATTTCTTATGTGAAGGTGTACTGACATATACCATGTTTGTGGTATTGAGTACTGACTCCGCTTTACCCTTTCGGGCTATGCTATAAGGTCAATAACCCTGCAAAAATGTGTTCAATTTGCTCCTGCTATGCAATCTCTGTCAAAATAGCCTATATCCCTCACTAAGCACATACTAGGAGATTACACTAGGAGATGCCCAAGTAGAGCCATCAAGATAATCTCTGATCCCACCCATCCAAGTCACTGCCTTCAGCTTACTACAATTAGGCAGGAGAATCTGTAGTTTAATGTCCCATGACTGATGCTTAGTTTACACTTCCCCGGGTCTTCGAGAAACCGGTTATCTTCCCCTCCCCCGAGTAAGAAAACAATCGCATTTACACAAACATCAAAAACGGCTAAGAAAGGCGGTGACAATTAACCACCACGTCACAGTTTTATCAAAGATCTTTCAAGGGGGCAACATCGTAGCAGATGGCCACAAACGTGAAGTGTTTCGGTCTGCATTAGCAGCAGTGTCACATTAACGTTACGTCACATCATTAACATTTTCCCTTAAGAAATTATAGAATGATATTAATGTATGTGTGCCATAATATTGTCTGTGATCATTAATGAAACCAACACATGACAATTCAATCGCTCCTCTGCAAAACAATGTTGTATGAACCAAGTGTGCTTTTTAGCTTTAGACAGAGAGGGTTTGTTTGGCAGTTACCATGACGACATAGCTATATGCTAACTATAAGCTAGTTGTTGTGGACTTTGCTCAAACCTCACATATTGCTGTAAACTATGTTCACGTTTGCTCTGTCCACTTAAAATGAACTCAGTAATGTTACCCGCAGGCTGTCAATAAATTACATCTCAAATATAAATGTAAAACATTACATTAGCTAGATCGCTAGCGTTAGCTCGCTAACAACTTTTAGTAGGCTATTTACTGCTTGGCAGCTTCATCTGATAGAAATACCATCAGTAACAGTTTACAACATTAGTCTTGAAATCATGTTAAACACTTACAGAATATGAGAGATACATGCCAAAAAAAACCTGATAACTCCAAAAAGACGATTTATTGGTAAAAGTCCTGACATCATTCAAAACCAGGTGGTGCCCCTTGTGAAAATAGAACTACTATGCGCGAACGTAGGTGCTTCTCGTTTGCTCCAACTGTCTTTGGTGCTAGAGCTCCGGTTATGGGTAGTTACACAAATCTCTGAAGACGGGGTTCTCCGACATCTCCACCTTGCCCGGAGTTCGTGAGATTCTCCGTCTTCACCTTCGGATAAGTGTAACAGAGAGGTGCAACCGCAGAGAAACATGTGCGTCTTTATGGTTATCTGTGTTTGTGTAAACGGGGTCTGAGCGTCTTAGAAGATTGCAGCTGCAGCTTCAAATTACCTACATTCCATAGATGCCTTTTTTATTTGGAGACAGTTTGAAAATTAAAAAAATCTCATCATCAGATGAGGAAAAAATGTCTGTAGTTTTGTCATAAAAGCAGATAAATCATTAACCAAATAGCATGCTGAATCTTCATCTTCCGTAAGTCAGATACGGCATCAGACGTAACAGGTAAGCCTATGTCATTTAGCCCTTCTGTCCATATTTGAATGGAGGATTCTGAAACTAAAAACGATTCCAAAAATGATTGGCGAGGTATATTTCAAAAATGACCTCCAAGGTGGATGAATATAAAATCATTGTGGAATGTGGATGCAAAACGTTCTGAAAACAAGTGGATGAAGATCGTTTTCATTGTGAATATGAATCTAGGCAGCACAGCATAAAAGAACCTTAATTTAACCTAAACCCCATTACCTGGAAGACACCATTAAGGGCAAATAATACCAAAGATCGAATCTTGCTTGAACTTACACAGGGGGTCTACCAGGCAGGGGTAGAAATGTGGGACTATAGTACCAGACTTTGAAGAAAGAAAGAAAAAAAAAAACTCTTAGAAATGTGAGAATATAGGGCTGTGGGAACATAGGGCTGTGGGAACATAGAGTTGTGGGAACATAGAGCTGTGGGAACATAGACACGCTCCCTTGGAAAATAGCCTATAGAATAACAAATAAAATTTTTCTGGTAGTCTTCAACTCACCATAACATCCTTCTGTAATAATATAACTGCTAATCCTCAATGTGGTTGGCTATGTGAAACACTGGAGTTAATGTGGTAGCCTAGGCTATGAAAATTGCAGTTGGCGAGTGACACAAATGCACGACGACATGAAGGCAGGGAAATGAGAGAATCGTTAAGAAGAATTGATAACGTTGGAGGCGTACAATGTCGATGGAATTGATAATTTTTAACCAGTTTATGATACCCATCTCTAGACAACAGTCATCCTCATCCTTAACCTGTAATTACCTGAAAGTTTGTAGTTTACAATTGGAGTCATTCAGTCTTTCATTTAGCTCTCTGACACCAAAGTCTCCTGGATGATTGTAGCTCAGATCCAGCTCTTTCAGGTAGGAGGGGTTTGATTTGAGAGCAGAAGCCAAAAAAGAGCAACCTTTTTGTGTAATAAGACAACAGGTAATTCTAAAACAAATGGAAAGGAAGATAAGATTAGATAGTGTTTTTCATAATTAAGGGATATATAACTGACATACTGTATAACTGACCTCAATGTCTCCAGTTTGCATAGTGAATCCTTTAGTCCCACACAGAGCAGTTGCACTCCTTTATCATGCAGGTCATTATAGCTCAAGTCCAGTTCTCTCAGATGGGAAGATGTCTCTCGCAGCACTGATGCCAACGATTCACTACTTGCTTTGGACAGTTGACATCCATTTAATCTGTTGGAAATTATGCTTATTTTGATTAGATTGCATCATTAGTCATGTCATCCCTGTTTTTCATCTATGATATATGAATGAATTGATAATGTGATCAAAGTTGAAGGGAAATATCAAGAGCAGAAAATTATTCTTTATGCAAAATGTTGGATTGACACTATGGCAAATCTACCTCAGCACCCATGTGTACAGACTTACGTCAACATTTCCCGCCTGATTTTCAAATATATGAAGTCAAAAGCCCCAAATATATTAGTTTAAAGACAGAAATGGTAAGTCATATTTCTGTATCCAAGAACAGAGCGCCTAAATGCATTATGGGGAATAAAGGTCCTGAAGGGTTTGTGTAACGCTTATCAGTTCAATTTTCTAATCAGACAGCGAAATGGAAAACTGGACAGAATTTCTTAAAGTCACGTTTTTTTCTTTATGTAAAAGAATGGGAGGGCTTTTTTGACTTTTGAATCAAGCCAATGACCGCTGTTCGCGCTTCCTTAAAGGATACACCTCTGCTTCCTCGCTTATTGGACCTTTCTCATCTCTCCTCCGTCCTCGTTCTTCCCTCCTTCTCGTAATAATTAGACAATTGAGACATCCTCGATGACGTCGAGTCTCGAACAATTTCCAACCAAAGGACAGAGTCTGAAGAAGCATATTGAAACGTACCCTTCGGCTACAAACTGACCTTGATCATGCTTGTGTCACAGGATGACTAGTTCCAGTGGGGGAGGGAATATCTAGTATAGATACAGACGGCAAGTACGGTTAACGCCCCCAAAGTGCGAGGGTGGAGTCAGCGTGGGGGATAACAGAGGCCAATTTAACATTATGGTGAATGGACAAGGTAGAGAAAGTTACTTAACAATAAAAGATTGCTAAGTAAAATTGAACAAATTCCATATTAGATGTTTTGTCTAATCATGACCTGTTTGCCTACTTGTGTTTAGACTAAAATAATTTTTCCATCATTAGTTTATTGCAGTTACACTAACAGAAATGTCATCAGCCGTCTCTGCTCCTGTCAAAAGTAAAGCAACTTTCAATCACAAGTCTGATTAGCTCAGTTAAGCAAGCTAAAGTTAGCTACATTTACTGTGGTGATCAATGAAGTTGGCTAGTTACAGGGGTGATAGCAGTCCGGCGCCGCGCCGGAAATCCGCTGTGTGCTGCAGACCATGTAAAGCGCATCGCAACCCTTCAATCCAATCAGAAATAGGACGGGGCGGGTCTTGGCTGTCTTGGCCAATAAGAGACGTTGGTTGCTCGAGTAGTACTCCTGGCATGTAGTTGGGGGGAAAAGGCTGTTTGGGTCAGAGACAGTCCTGTTGCAGCTTAAAATTGCCTCACGGCTTTCTAATTGTAATACATTATTAAACATTGTTTATGAGTACCTTAACACATGTCAGCAAGCAGACAAGTTATATGAAGAATGTCGTAAGTGTTAACCGATGTTTAGAAAAAAAAATGACCTTGCTATTGCTTTGGTAGTTTGCAATTTATGGGATGTTTTTTTTTTTTTTTTTTTTTCGTTCTCCAGTCTGCGCAACGGCGCAGGAGTTCAGTAAAGGCTTTGCGGACTTTTGAATGTAATGGGAAGCAAGCACTGACCTTACAATGTGAGAAGTTGACAATGTCTCTCTCTATCTCTCCCGGATCTCTGGCTGAATGTTATGCACAACGGTGAACTGGCACTTATTAATTTCGGTGAATATGCTACTTGCACGAAATTCTCAATAAAGTTTACATCATGCGCAGCATGATCGGATGATGGGAATAGCCTGGTTAAAGCAATATCTAGGAGAGAGGTTGACCTAGGGAGAGCAGCGCATTATCTTACTATCTGGAGCTACAGTAGGCCTATGTTTGGCTACTTTTATTGAAGTAGGCTAAAACCGAAACGAGCAAGCGCCCACATTTTCAGTGGCATTGTAACGGAGTGTGTCCGGCGGGTGGTAGACTCAAGGCATGGAAACGGAATAATAATGCAGACGTCTTTCATTTATTTTATATTAGGCCACCGGCGGGGTGCATAACATAACAAATTAACAAACAAACTAAACAAACAAAACACTGATCAAACTGAAAATAATCAGGGGCAAGGCCCACAAACTAGGCAATATAACATACAATCATTATATCCTCTCGCCTCAGAGGCGAACCCCGACTGTTACGCACTGTAACTACTATCGGTCACAACCAAATCATGGTTTACAATCAATTAAGACATTGACTTATGTTTACAACCTATACATTGCAACTGCGCAAGCATACAGTACCCCTTTATCATCAGAGAACATAATAACAGCATGTCAATAAGGCAATAACACAAAAAGAAAAGATGATCAAAAACACCCCTGTAACAAGCGCTTCCCAGCAGGAGCGCGCTCGCAACTCCATAAAAAGGTTCCACCTCCCATAGCTCGGTTTGATCCCCGCTTATGATAACTTTATTTGTCAGTAAAATATTATATACTATTGTATTGTCAGAGCCCCCACAGATGTTTGAGTTTGCTGCTTTCATGGGAGCCAGACCTCTCTCTATGGGAGCTCAGCTCCCACTGGCTCCCACCTAACTCGAACCCTGCATACGAGCTATCTGCTCACCCACGGCATTGCCCCAGAATTTAAACGCCAGCTGTCTGAGAAACTTAAGAATTGTATGTTTTCCCTTAATGTTGACGAGGCAACAGACAAAAACATGGACAAGATCATGAATGTCCTTGTCCGTTTTTTTGACGAGGATGCTGGGAGCGTGAAGACTCAGCATCTTGCCAGTAGGATAATTAACATCGCAAATGCAGAAGCGTTAACAGCAGAGTTAAATGACGTCCTGCGCACATACGGCCTCGACTGGAGACAAGTGACAAGTATGTTACTTGACAATTGTGCTGTGATGAGGGGGAAAAGGTTAGTTTATTATTTCTGTTCTTGTTATTAAATCATCAGTAACAATAATGATTCATAGTAGGCCTAATAATAACTTAACAAAAATATCGCATAATAACGTAGGATTATTATTATTATTATTATTATTATTATTATTATTATTATTAGTCTTTTTGTTCTAATTATTTTTATTAGGCCTATTGAATTTGTATAGCCTATAATTGCACAATTCACACAAGACTGCTGCTCAACGTGCTTCACAGTTAGATCAAAAACAACAATAGGCCATAACATTATATATATATATATATATATATATATATATATATATATATATATATATATATATATATATATATATATATATATAATACAATGACTCATTTGATTGGAGGCTGTAGCCTATAGTTGGTAAAGCATTCACCATGTTTTCAGGAATACATTCTAGTGTTGAATTGTTGAATTGGGGTTAAATTCCCACCTCAATTATAACTATACTGCAACAGCACAAGCCTAGAATGTATTTCTACATAGAACCCAACGTGTCCAGTTTGTTCCAGTCGATCTAAAGTGCTATAGGCTACGAAGATGGAAATGATCTGTGTTTTTGTGAATAACACTATAGCCATTAAGCAAAAATGAAAACATATCTATAATGGTCATACAAAAACTATTAAATGTTTGAATAATTTGTCAAAATTAAACCTATGTTACGTCATCGCCAGACCCCAACCGACCCCGACCCCGCCCCTTGCCCCCGAAAAAAGTTCAGGCTCAGGATTTTTTTTCACTATCACCCCTGTAGTTAGCAAGCTAATGAAGCTAACAAACATCATCTAAATTGTCATCAGTATCGCGTTTGGAGGGGTGTCAAGTTCAGAATTCACATCAGACCATCTGACCATCATGACTACCTTCAGGCATTGCCCTCAGCGCAAGCATAGCGCAGCGCAGTGTAACTTGTAGCTTAGCATGCCATTGACTCCTTCACTAATTTAGGGTTTGTTTTCCCCCACATGGGGGACACGAGGAGCTGATTTTATGGGCGTGCCCGGACTTGCCGTCTGTATCTATGTTTAAACATAGCGCCTCAAAATGGCAGCCTCCATGGCCAATTGTGAACCAGTGTATTTATTCATTATTGAGCCAATTAGCCACAGGTGTGTAGCAAGAACAGGTGCTGTGAATGATTGGTGCAAACTTCAAAGGGTGTGGGTGAGTGCTTTTATCCTCAGCTGCCCAGTTGAAGAATCTAAAATCCTAATTTCGCATGTGGGACACTTTTGGTGTGTTTAAAGTTCACACTGGAGAACACATACAGTACAGGTCACATTTAATTAAAAATGTGAACGACCTGGCAAAAAAATCCAGATTCCACAACAATCCAAATTGGTCATTGAGCACTGCAGTCTGAACGTAGCCTTACTGAATGCTGCAGAAAGTCACTGTTAATTTAATTTCGTTATTTACCATTCAGTTGACGGTTCACTCAACGCTCTTAAACGACAGGGCTTTACTGTTTCACACAAAAGCTCCCTGTCAGGTACAGTACATGCTTACCTCACTCACGTCAGATCATGCGCTACGTAACTTTCGTAAGGCAATTCCGCGCAACGATCTGATGTCGAAGCCCTTCAGAGCCATTTCAAGCCAATTATTCTCTAACCGGACCAATCAGGGCTGCTGGCTGCTGTAGAGGGTGTGACGTAGCGAAGAAGCAACTGTTTTGAATCATGGAGGTATTAATAAACCTGGAGAAACATACTAAGTCCCGCCTCCCATTCATTCCAATGTGGAATGCTAGGCTAGTGAATTCATCCAAAATTGAACAAAATTTTCATTTGTCAAGATGGCGTTTCATGGAGCTCACTTCCGACTCCATTTCATTAGGCCAATGAGGGCCCATGTTACTAACGGAGATGAGGGCGGCACCGGGCGGCACACACCTGATGTGCACAGGGAGCTCATTAGCATGAGCTGAACGTGCAGTATTAACCAATCAGCATATGTCAAATGGAGTCGGATATGATGTAATTTCTGGAAAATGGCGACGAGGAAGTGCAATGCTAATTGGCGAAGCTAATAAGCCAAATCCTGACCCCCTGTTTTGAATCCAACCAATCCAACAAACGTAACCAGCGTCATCGGTTGGTTTAGATGTGGTTGGCTGAAGTGTACGTCAATTAAATTGATGGACAAGCCGTTTGTCCAGTTAGATTCAAGGATTTCTGGCTCCTGAAATAAATCGTCTATCGCTGAGGATCAGATGTTCGCGCGTAGTGCTACATCTGACGTGAGTGAGGTAAAGTACATGCCACAACTGACCTCAATAAATTACATTTTGAGGCAAAATTATAACTGACCTCAGTGTCTCCAGCTTGTTTTGTGGATTTCTTAGTCCCAGACACAGCAGCTCCACACCTTTATCCTGCAGGTCATTGTAGCTCATGTCCAGCACTCTCAATTGAGAATCTGTCTCTTGCAGAGTTGATGCCATCAATTCACAGCTTGCTTTAGAGAGGTCACACCCATCTAGGCTTTTTTAATAATACAAAGAAAACATTTGCATCTTCATGTTAATGTAAATACACTCATATTGTTTTTACACACATGTTGAAAACCATAGTTGAACAAAGTGAATCTGTTCTCTGAATTTTTGAAATTGGTAAGGCTTTAGATTACAGCCCCTGGGAAACTACATGAAAGTAGTTTGAGGTCTGTCTCTACCAATGCTAATGACATTGGGTACACCAGAGATTAGGGAATATCACACCTGATATTGAATTGAATGTGTAGCTATCTAATAGTAGGGCTGTTCATTGATTCATCATAAATGCATGACATAAACTTAATCTACAGACGGGAAATTTGAAGCACAATAGGCTATTTTTACTAGTCCAGGGGTGCCTGCATTGTAGGATAGCGATATTGGACAGATTAATCAGATAATTTTCATTAAGTTAAAAACGATCTAATTTTACTTATGTGTACAATGTGAATTATGTGAATATAGACTATCTTGAATCTAGCGCAAGACGTCAGCTTACCGTCTCCGGTATCATTATCGCGGACATGTCCAGTCTCCGGCTTGCGGGGCCGGACATACGCCGCGCTTACACCGTGCTCCTCTGTGCAAGGCATGATCTGTTTTCATGTATTTTAACCGTTTCGGACGCCTTGCGCTTGCGGTGTGAAAACACCGTTAGGCTGTTCACCCCTTACCCAGTACCTAACAGGTAAAAATAAAAATGTTTAACCTGAAATATTGTACTGGACCTACTAACCGAACTCTCCTGGAAACTTTAACTATGGGGAGCATTCTGTGTAGACCTTCTTCTGATCTCTGGAATTTCTTCAGATCGAACTCCTCAAAGTCTTCAGCTGACATCAGCAGCAGGTAGGCCAGAGCTGAACACTGAGCTGGAGTCAGGTTCTTCTCATCTGCTGAGCTCATGTATCTGTGTAAGAGTTAAAATGCAATGGACTTCTTACTGTAACTATTGAGTGTCTTACTGTATATTTTTAAACAGGTCAACTAATTTGTGGAAAGAGTCTGATCAATATGTTTATATTTGTTTAAATGCAAGGCAAACACCAAACATTTATTTTTTTATCCAAAAAATAAATACAATACAAAAGTGTATTTGACAGAAAAAGTACTCTTCAGTGTAAAAAAAAAGATCTGTGTTTTTAATGCACAGATTACTGAAACTAGAACAAATGAATGAATCTAATGAACAATGAATCTAATAACTAGTAGAATGCCATTGCAAGTTATAAATACTGTAGAACAGAAAAGCCAAATGGCTTCTATCTCTTTATGACAAGGCTATAGTGCAATGTCTTGAATGTGGCATAGTTTGCACACCATCATCATGATGCAGTCAAATGTCATCAAAATTTTAATCATGTAGATTTTTTGGTTATGTCAAGATGTCATAATGAAGACAACCCAGACAATGTCAAGTTGTCATGACAAGGTGTAATTGACACTTCATGACAGTGGTCATAAACAATTTATGACATGTTAATAATATTTATGACAGGTTCATGACATAATAATGTCATAGATATGACAGCGTCATGTCATGCTTATGAAGGTACCTTCAAGTAAAGTGTTACCGATTATTTTTATCTATACAGTGTCGCAATAGTGTGTCTTGTCAAATAGACTATCTCAGCTGTTTCGGTTATGAACCAAAGGCTCTGAATCAAAGACTAAATTGGATAATAAGGCATATCAACAAGGTACAGATGATCAGAATCACCAGAAGACATTAACAAATGACAGAAAATGTCATACAAAGGACAAACTGACTTTGGCGACACATCGTGGTGATCCAAAAAAGTGCAGATTGAAACATAACCGAACCTCTTCAAAAGTCCAAGATTCAGCCGAATAACAATCCTGGATTCAGTGCACTCCTAATTACAGTACAAATAGTTCAAAGAATGCACTGCAATAAGCTGTAACATTTTTACAGTGTGACTTTGATCCTACTTTCGATCTTTGTAAACATATTGCTATGCAAAAATAAATGCATCACCTATGATGCATGCTGGATAAGCCAAATATGGTGAAGCACAATTCAATTACCTGTTGATTTCGTCAACCAGTGAACTGTCTCCAAGCTCATTCAGACAGTGGAAAAGGTTGATGATCCGTTCTGGTGTGATGTTTTTGTTGATCATTTTCTTGATATATACAACCATTTTCTCAATGTTCACTTGTGTCACATTCAAATGTGTCAGAAGGATGTTAAGGGGGACTTCATTTTAAGTTCCAACATCGGAGCAAGTCCAAGAAGGAAGCGCACACAAAGATCCAAATGTCCATTTTGACTCTTTAAGGCCTTGTTTAAAGTTGTTTTGTAGAGGTCAAATCTTGTATTCTTAAACTTCCAGACAATTTTCTCCAAGGGACTATCAATAAGAAGATTCACCTGATCTATTGAATGTGAATGAAGCAAGAAGAGAGCAGCCAGGAATTCCTGTACACTGAGGTGCACAAAGCTGAAGATGTTCTCACCTGTTATAGCACTTTCCTTTTTGAAGATTTGTGTGCAAAGACCAGCCTGCAATGCTCCTAAATTAACATCAATTTGAGACTCTGACAGGTCCTTCTCATAGAATATTGGTGTGTCTTTCTGCAGATGTTTGAATGCCAATTTTCCAAGTTTTATAAGGAACTGCCCTTTTTCCTCGGCACTCATCTTCTCAGATCGCTCACTCATTATATTCATCTGGAAGACACAAAAGTGCGCATACATTTCCGTCAACGTTTTGGGCATTTCCTGCTCTGAGGCACTTTGGTCTTTCATATCACCAAATACAGCTGCTGTGATCCGACAAAAAACGGGGATGTGACACATGATGTAAAGGCTTCGCTTTGACTTTATGTGAGTTATGAGTTGTTCAGCTTTCTCTGGAATGACTTTTCTGAAATACTCTTCCCTATGGACTTCATTGAAGCCTTGAACCTCAGTCACCAAGTCAAAGAGGTCACACAGATTCTTGTTGACTGCTGCTGGTCTTGCTGTAACCCAGACAAGTGCAGAGGGCAGTAGTTTACCAGTGATACAATTACTGCAACTGAAGATTTTTCTTTGGGGTCACAGATGTAGTTTTTGAAGTCTAATTCAAGTCTACTTTCATCTAAGCCATCAAATACAAAAAGGACTATTGCTTTTTTTAATTCAGTGAATCTTAATTCTTCAAGATTTGAGTAAAATTTAAGGACCAGGTCAAATAGACTAAAATCCTCCTCTTTATACAAGTTCAGCTCTCGAAATGGAAACACAAAAACAAGCTCTATGTGTATGTTATTTTTGTTTTCTGCCCAGTCCAAGACAAACTTTTGTACCGCAACTGTTTTACCCACTCCAGCTATTCCCAAAGTCAACACCTTAGTGACAAGTTCACCCACATGATTTTGGCCAGAAAATAGGTTTGATAACTTCACAGAGTGCATGTATCCAGGTCGTGTCCTTTTCCCAACTTGTTTCAAGTGCAGTTCTGACACTTCATGTGCTCTATCAACCCCTCCACTGCGACCTTCAATAATGCAAAGCTCAGTGAATATGTCCTCAAGTTTTTCATCTCCCAGCTCTTGACGCACAAGGAGATACCTTTTCCTCTGGATAAATTGAAGTTGTAGCTTGAGTTTTCGGTATGCCTTCTCTCTCTTGCTTCCCACTTCATTTAGCGTTTTTGTATCTTGTGCACTACCCTCTTCTATCTGTGCCACAGATAAACCCCCTCCACTTGAGTCTGACGTGTCCACGGAACAAGCAGCAGCATCAATGTTGACCCCTCCATCTCCTTCAGTCAAACCTGTCAAAATCAAAGAGCAGGAGGTATGCGGGTGGTTGGCATGACATGGCCTTTTTTGGTTCCAATATGTCAATCGTAATTAAATGATAAGCACTTTACACTGAATCAATGGAAACTGATTAATCGAAACGGAAAGTAAGATCTGAGGTACCATTGACTCAATGTAAATTGTTTCACGTTGGCGTTCGGTCTATGCTGTTCCAAATTTTTTTGTTCCACCCGCTAACTAATGTATTTAGCAGGCTCATTCAAATGCTTGCATTCACTCCGGAGCTTTCCTTTAATTTGAAGTATATTGAAATATTATGGGAAAATGTCCATCTGTGAGTGTTGATCAAGTAAAATAACTCAAAATGTAATGTATTTGCACATAACAAATGCTATACCTATATTTAGAAATGGTAAAATGTCTGGATAAATCAGCTTGCATTATCACATTATACCCATTTTTAATTTAATACACAATTACATTCATGTCACACCATATGACAATTGTAGCCACTAATACTGTAAACTAGTGAATAATTGTATATTTTGTATAAAAATCTACAAGACCACATATATATTTAAATATATAAGCATTGCTAGAATATAATCCGATGATTTCCATGATTTAAAATTTAGATTTTATTTATTTATTTACTTATTTATTATTATTATTATTATTTTTTTTTACTTTTTTCCATCCAAATATGTCAACCACCCATATGCATTTTCACACACAACCAGGTTAGAGAATCTAATACCAAGGAATAATCTGTGCATGCAAAGCAGATACTTTTAAAAATGTGTGCTTTCTGAAATGGAGTTTTGCACATATTTCCAAGCAATAGGACAAAGTTTAAAGTTGTTTAAAGTTGTTGAATAAATTGTATATACTTACATTTCCTCAGAATCCTCTCCAAGTCCTTCGCAAACTGGTTGTGGTTAATCTTCTTGAAGATGGTCATCATAACTGCCCCTGCTTCCATGGTGTACACTTGTACCATCAAGTCCACAGTGTCATCTGTGTCAGCCTTCTCTAGTTTCCCCCATGGGATTTGGCCCTGGTCCATGAGATGGTGCTTAAACTTCTTAAAATCGGCTGCTGAGAGGTTGTCCAGTTTCTTCCTCAGCACTTCCCTCAGAGCTGCGGACATGGCTGGATCAGGATCATGGGTCTGGGTCTAGGATTTGACAACAGGATAGGTTGTTTGGGAGATTGTTTGGAGACAATTAGTGCTTCTTTTTTGTAATTCTTCAAAACAAACAAACAAAAAAATTATTTTTGTGTAATCATTTTAAAAGTGACTTTAATAGCTCTTTACCTGTTCAGCCCTCAGGTTTTCTTTCTCTCTCTTCTCAAAGAACATTCATGTATGTTCTCGAGTGTCTTTAGAAAGGTGTGTTTGTGAGCCCACAAGCATGAAGTCTGTCAATGATTAAGCTAAAGTCCCTTCCCTACCTGTTTTATTACCCTGTGCTAACAGAGTTCAAATCACTCAGGTCTTCACACAACTTTAATGACTTAAAGCAGAGGTTCACTCAAAATGGCATTTAGCCTTGTTTTCGGATTATTTACGATGAAATACAATAGGATTGAAATTCTGACAATGCTGCTGTTCCGAGAATTTTTGGCTGTTACTGGAGTACACTGTTTTCCTGGTGAACCGTAGCCTGTAAGTAACAGGCTTCTGGTACACCAGTGATTCGCTCTCCTCCTCCGTTTTCGAAATAACCGGGGCAGCACGACGAATCAGGATCGTAGGGAGGGATTTCAGTGGGTATGACGTTTCTGTTTTGGTTCCCGACCTGGCGGCACTTACGTGACGACACGTCCTACGTCACAAAGCTTCAACGTGAGTGGTCGAAGTGTCATGTCATTCATATGAGGTTGCTCCAACCACGTGCAAGCATCTTTTGACTAAACCACGCCTGCGGAGAGGCGTGAAAGGGCAGTGTGCCAGGAAAGGACACTGTAGCAATCCTTCCTAAGATTGTTCCAGTGTAACCGCTGCCTCTGCTTAAACCTCTGCTTTAAGGTATTCTGCCTATTTCTGATCAATGTCCAATGAGTGTCAGATAACCTCTGAACAAGTTAGATAAGCATGATAATTCCAAAAATAGAAAAAGTCTCAACTGTGCGCATGTAGGTGGTTCTTGTTTGCTTCAACCCTCTTTGGTGTTAAAACTCCATTTACACAAATGTCTGAAGACAGAGTTCTCTGACACCTTCACTTTGCCCGGAGTTCTTGAAAGGATCTGTCTACAGTGATTGAAACCTTTGGGTGTAAATGAGAAGTGCAACCGGAAATATAGATGTGCGTATTTATGGATATTTGGGTTCGTGTAAACAGGGTCTTATACACCTTAAGTGCTCTGCAGACACCTCAAAATTTCCAAGTAGTTGGTGTCTATAATAATAATGAATGATTTCAGTTGCTCTTGCCACCTGCACCATTCTCTGTCGGAACATATACAGTATGTGATTGCACTCATACACACACACACACACACACGCACGCGCACACACACACACACACACACACACACAGAGAAAGAGAGAGACACACACACACACTGATAGACAGGTTTAGGCATATTTATTTGACATGTGATATAATCAGTAAATGGCAATTAGACACCCATCTGAAAAGACTCCTTTCTGACTCTCATTTTTTGCATGCTTTCATACAATGCAAACAGTAGAAATATTTATAATTTAATAGAAAGCTGAATACAATTTGCACCACAGATTGTTCACTGCATTTTTATCAAACACCCATTTGGATCATCGAAAATGCCAGTCAGGTTTTGGGAAATGTGGAAACACTTTACAATAACAGTACATAAATATACATTCATTAATGCTTTAATTACTGCACTAATAATGATAAGTTAAGAATAAGTCTATACATGAGTCATTATTAAGTATACTATGCATTAATTTTTGACTCATATGGTTCCTATATGCACATTGGTAGACAAGTGCTGCATCAACGGTGACCGAATCCATTATAATAGGCCTACTACGCACGGTTCTGTCGCCCTCAAAAGTTTTGGTTAGCTAATTCATTAATTAACGTAAGATTCTCAAAAACAAATTCCTCAATAATAAATCATAGTCAATTAACATGTTTGACTCCTGCATTAATTACAGTCTGATATTCTGACATTATCTAACCTTTAATTTCATAGTAAATCATATAGGACCCATATGAGTCAAACATTAATGCATAACATATTTTTATAACGGCTCATGTATAGACTTATTGTTAACTTATCATTATTAAAACAGTAATTAAAGCATTAATGAATGTATATTTATGTACCTTTATTGTTAGCAAATTTGCCAGGCTACTTTATTGTAAGATGTTACTGGAAGTCTTTTTGTGCCTTAGATAGCTAACTCCAGTCTTAGGACTACATAAAAAAAAACTATTGCTTTAATTCAGAGACTATTTTAGAAACTCAATAAGCCCCTTCCAACTTGACTCTCAAGAGAGATTGGCCCTCATTTACTGTATCAAAGGAATGTGAAAACACGCTTAAGTTTGAGTGCAGGAATCACCATACAACATTCACAAGTGATTTATGAAGTGTTCGTATAGCTTTAGCAGAGAAAAAAATCAGTATTGGTAAATGTGGCGGCAGAAACCAGCATAATTTAAATGTCATGCCCAAATATATTCTCAGTTTAGAGGCCTCTCCCCTGTATTTTGTGACATGAAGGCAGGGCCGGACTGGGACCAACAAATGGCCCAGGCATTTTTGGCCATGGCGGCCCACCATAATTTTATTCAATAATAATAATGTTGTGGCTAGCTAAAATAACACCGTAAATTGGGCATATTGCATGAACATGAGAGATTTAAAAACTAGCCCAATATCCTTTATGAAAATTATGAGTAAATGACAGCCCCGGCCCAAAAATGACCGTCGGCCCACCGGGCATTGCCCTGTATGCCCTATAGTCAGTCCATGCCTGCATGAAGGTGCTGAATACGTCCAAAATCAGACTTTTTTCTAACCTTGAGATACCCATGTGGCAGGCAAGTCCACCTGTGCCAATTAGTTTTGACAGGCAGCATGAAAGGAAGGCACAAAAAGTGTCAATATAAAACTATTTCCCAGGGGTCAGGATGTCTGAATTACTGGTATTAGTGTTAAATGACTTCATTACTAAACCCCACAACAATTTCCCACTGAATAAAAGCTTACATGACACATGACGGCAGTGCATGTTGTGCTCATGAAAAATAAATTATTTATCTATATGCTCAGTCTTGCAATCCAAGCTACATAAAGACCATTAATTAGGGTATTTAGGAAAGGCAGTAAATGCCAAGGTGTAGCTGTGTCTAATAGCCTACACTGCCAACAAGCGGAAATGAGTTTAGAAAAAAATATGTATTGCACATATGAAAAATCAACTACTCTTCTCCAGTTTTGTCCAAAAGTGAAAAAGTAAAGCAGATAGAGGCCTTCGGCCCACCGTCTACTAGGGGATGCTACAGCGTCAGTGAATATTCGACTACACACACACATTTTTAATTTAATTTGAAATTAATTTTGTTGCTTTTAAATGTTAATTGCTGACAAAAAATGAACATGCATTGATAAGAGGGACAAAACTTCTGTGAGGCGCTACCGAGTCTGTGAATGGCTGTAAATAATATACTTTGTGTGATACATGATCACAGATTCCAAATGAACTATATGAAAGGGTCAAATGAACCATGGCAATCTGTTAGAATGCAATCAAATATGAACACATTGTGATACTGAATGGGTTGACAAAACAAAGTGCTATATGAATCCAAAAGGTTTGCCATACAAAAGTCTGAAAATAATTTAGCCTTGACCTTGGTGATCTGAACAGGGTACAAACTGCAGTGATCAGTGCATGCGGTAGGCAACAACCAAGGTGTATACATACATCCCAGAGAAAGCTCCGTTTCCTTTTGGAATCAAATGTTTTATTGTCATTCCCTTAAACACAGAATTAATTAATGAAGGTGAATAATTATAAAACACAATACAAGTAAGGTATGAAAATACAAATAAATGAAGATAGAAACAAGTTTCCGGGATATTGCAAAAACAATGGCAATCAAAATTGTGTTTATTTCTACAATTTTTAGTCCAGTTCATAAAAAAAGACATTGGAATCCACCAGTGTGGAACGAAACAAAAAAATAGTCTTGGATTGTCTTGTGCGAGGTGTTGACTTGAAGGGCATTGCAGTAGTCACGACAGGTTTGAGGGTGAATACCTGAATCCTCGTAAGACAGTCTGCTTCCTCTGCTGCAGCCGTAGCTATAATCAAATGAATGTGTGTCTATGGAAGATAGTGTTTTTGTTGTTTTTCGAAGTGTTGTGATTGTCCAATGAGATAGGAACAAAGACAGGGTGATGCAAAAGTGGTAGTTGTGTACATTTATGCAAATATCTCAATTTGGCCGAAAAATTACTTAGGTAAATAATTATAATTAAATAATCAGGCTGAAAAAAATGTTATGTATGGTATGGTTGGCTTGACAGGGAAGACCAAAAGTTCAGTTGTTGAGAGATTTAGCTGGAGGTGGTGTTCTTTAATCCATACAGATATCTGAGAGACAGAGATTTGTGCTGAGACTGTATTTTCATTAGGTGGGAAGATAGAGCTGGGTATCATCAGCATAGCAGTGATATGAGAAGCCTGAGTTATGATCTGGGGTCATATTCTCAAAGAATCTTAAGGCTAAAAGTAGCTCTTAACAGTCAAATTTATAGGAGGAACTCCTAAAAAAATGGCGTGCCAGTCGTAAGTTTAGGACTCCTAATTTTTTGGGATAAGAGTAATTCACAAAACAATTTAGCGCTGAAAGTAGCAGTTAAGTCTGGGACAGCTTAGGGTAGTCCAGAGGACTTCTAAGTCACTAAGTCATTAGTGAAATTGAAAGTAAAAGTGGATATAACAGAAACCGCATTTATTACTCAGCGCCAGTGTTGGGTGTAACGCGTTACAGAAACGGAAGTTACAGTAACGTAACTACTTTTTTCGCAAAAAAATTGGTAACGTAATGTAGTTCCTTTTCCAATACGGCCCAACGTTACTTTCCCTACGGACATATTTTGGGAGCGGCACCGATTCTCTGTTCCATGTTGCGCAATAGCGCCATCATTTAATAGAGACCCTTCAGTGACTGATGGCATGAAGAGAGCAAGCAGCAGCGAGAAGCAGCCAACAATAACTTTTGAGGGACTATGCTCATTACTTCGAACTCATTGAAACTAAGGGGAGGAATGTAAGTGTAAGGAAACTGTGCCCTGGTAAGAAAGTTCTGTCCACTGTCGTTAATTCAACTGCTAACCTTTCCAAGCATTTGAAAGTAGCCTAATGCATGCTAACGTGGAGCTTATAGCTCAAGATCCCCGGGGAACTGATGATTCAAGCTAGTTTTGTGCTGAGTTGTTTTTGTTGCCTCACAGCTGTAGGCCTTTTCTGTTGGAATGAGATTAGGCATGTTTAATTTTGAGGCACATGCCATTTTGAGGTTGTCATCACGTTCATAAGGAGCCTGTATTGAGGCTGTTATTTACTACTGTTTCACAGGGCTTTAGTGTTGAAGCCTGTAGCCAAATATTTTCATGTTAAGAGCAGAATAAAGAGCATAAAAGAAATACCTGTTATGTCATCAATAGAACTTTTTTTTTTTTTACAAAAGTAACGTAAAAGTAACGAATAACGTAAAAAGTTACTTTGCATAGAAGTAAAGTAACTGACTACTTTTCCAAGAAGTAACGAGTAACGAGCAAACACTACTTTTTAAAAGTAACTTCCCCAACACTGCTCAGCGCACAAAAAATATCATCTTGACCATCATGTCCATTGGTGAGAGTACAATATAGTTGCTATTTTTTCCCTAAAACTCTGTGACCGTATAGGTGGAGCTCTGGAGATAGAAAACCGCAGTCCTGTGTGCCGACCTTGGTTCAACCATGATTACGTAACATGATCAGCACTATGACAATGTGGGTAAATGTGGTGAGCCGTATGCTCAAACTCCACTGGAGAGAGAAAGAAAGAGAGAATTTTTTTTTTCAATAGACAGATAGAAACTGGATTTCTATTAACTGTGAACTGAAACTAGCTCATTGTCTCTTTTAAAGTAGCTGCTCTTACATCTACTGTGCCTGCAGTAAAAGATACAGTACTCACAAATATGAAGGCTATAATTTTTATCAGAATTCATGAGTGTGCATGTAGGCTAACAAGGTTGTGCAAAGTTCACACTCATAGTTCATAGAAAAGTCATTTCTAAAAATGAGAAAAACTCTCTCTCTCTCTCTCTTGCATTGTCTGTCTCTGAATCTCCCCCTCTCACTTAGGAATTATTTGGATCTGTATGGTAGCAACAAAACTGAGGAGAGATGGATAAACAGAAAGAGAAGATAGTTGTACAGGGTGAGGAGGGTGTGTGCGTGTGAGTGTGGTGTTTGTAGTAGCCTAGGGGAGCAAGATGCATGTAATACTTTACAACGTTTTCCAATTTTAGGAAGACACTGAAGTTTGAAAAGCTCCAGGTGACAGTTTATTCAACAGATGTCATACTTAGAAATGTAACGCAACTACAGGTGCCAAGCATTTGTAGCATTTC
>JAODXP020005156.1:30000-37500 GCA_027497455.2 Sardinella longiceps | reverse complement strand
TGTGTGTGTGTGTGTGTGTGTGTGGCAATGATTACACTGTTTGTTTGTTTTTTAATGTGAGAGATAAAATAATACATTCTGTTCTATTCAACACACTGAGATTCCTATTGTTGATCAGTATAACCAAACAGTGGAAAAGTCGTGTGTGTGTGTGTGTGTGTGTGTGTGTGTGTGTGTGTGTGTGTGTGTGTGTGTGTGTGTGTTACACAGATATTCCAGCCCTTCACTGATCATCTTTATATTCTCCTTTTCATTGAGGCCGCAGTTTCATCCCCCATCAGCGGAGGAATTGCATTTCAACACTCAGTGGGTCGCCCGCCCGCCCGCCCGCCCGCCTGCTCGCCGCTGCTCAAATCTACGCCAATTTTCCCCCCGCCCCTCCATCTCCAGCCCGTCTGCCGTATTTATTTATTTCATTTACAGCTTCTTCATTCACCACTTCATTCACTTCAAACTACAGTTTGCCACCTCCCACTGGTCCCTTATCTAGCGATGATTGTGATTGCTCTCCCCTCTCCTGCCTCCAGCGGTACAGCAGTACGGTAGCCTACAACACTGGAGATAGGACTGCCTGGCTGGGTGTCCTATTGGGTCCTTGCTTTGGGTTTCACTCCTCTCTTTCAGGATGGAGAGAGAGAGAGAGAGAGAGAGAGAGAGAGAGAGAGAGAGAGAGAGAGAGAGAGAGAGCTCCTCAGGGGTGTGGCTGGGTGTCTTGATTTTGGTTTACTGATCCTGTTGTCTTTGCAAGGAGCACAATAGTGTGGCACAGGGTTAAATTGACTGGTTTAAGAAGAACCATAGTTGAGCCAGATGCATTCAAGGCCATTCACATTCTCTGGAATATATGGCACTATAGTAGCAAATTTCTTGGACTTTGGACAAAAGCAAAACTGTTCTTAATCAAAGCAACAACCACCTCAATTATCTTTTCGACAGGAAATGCATGCAATGTACACAGATTACATGAGACATTTATAGCTATTTTTTCACATCATTGCAGTGATCAGAAGACGGGGCACTCTCTATAAAGACCAGGTAGCACACAATTGCTTTCACCTTTAACACCATTTTCTTGAGAACTATGTGCGTGATTCGCACTTTCGTTAAGGGTTAAAGAGGCTGACCCGCACTTGCCATTTCGGGAATGACTCATTTGCTAATAGGCGGTTTCAACGGGGCAAAATTACACCATGTCGCATGCGTGCCATTTTCGAGTGACGCAGAGGGGACGTAGGCCGTGAAAGAGAAGAACAAAGTCGTGACAAGCATGAAGGAGAAAGCAAAGACACTGGAGATAAAATTGAGCAGAAACCATGGATTACAGAACATTTAATAAAGACTTTGAAGCCAAATAAGAAAAAAATAATTCTGCCAAGACAACACACCCAACATTGAATTTAAACATTCTGTGTATGTCAGAGCCTGGGTACCACTGTTCGACTGCTCCCATTGTTGATATGGTTAATGATGTACACACTTAACATCAACTAGTTAAAATTTCAGTTTAAACTGGGGGAAAAAGAACAAATTGATGTCCATTGCTCACCATTTAAATTGAGGTGAAGAAAAACATTGAGTGAGTATTTTTTGTTTTTAATCTTTTCAAATTAACCATTTTCTTCATCATCTGCCCATGACTGCCACCTTAAAATGTTGATATTATTATCTGATTCAATCTTTACAACTAAGGCAGTGACCAGTAGTAACCCCTACATCACCCTAAAGATTTTATCTGGATTTAAACAGAGATTCGTAATGTCACAAAAATCTGAACTAGTTGAAGTTCAACTTCTTTAATTATAAACTTTGCTCAATTCACAGTAGATGGGAACATTCACTTGTTTGTGCAACAACCTTAGGCGTGACAAAGCTTTTCCCAAACACAAATATATTCTGACATTGGCACTGGGAGTAGTGTGAGGTCAGGCCTAGTGGTTTCGGTTAAAAATGTATATTAACTGATAGCATCAAGCTGAATATTCAATAGGGCCAAGATAATCGCTCGTCCCTGTGGAGCGAGGCCTTTATCTTATTGGTTCGGAGCAAGAAATGATATAACTTCTGCATAGAGGCATTGTCAGGAAAGCTCTATGCATTGCTTAAACGTGCCGCTTTTACCAGAGGTCCTATTCAGCATGGCAATTAGCTAGCACAGGCTCAGCCGTGGAACAATGAGTGGATTTTGGTATGCAGAATGCAGAGCGGAGGTAATGGGCTTTCAAATCGGCAGAGGGAACCAACTTTGCGCATTAACGGGAACGCCAGACAGTTAAGGCCCCGTGCGCAATTTTCCACCTGTTTTTGAACTTTTTTTTTCCTTTTTCTATCTTTCTCTCTCTCTCTCTCTCTCTCTCTCTCTCTCTCTCTCTCTCTCTCTCTGTCTCCCTCTTAAAAAAATAAAATAACAAAAAAAATCTCTCTCCCCGCGCTTAATGGGAAAACAGAATGCTACCTTAGAATGGTGAATATAAAGTGTTCTTCCATTCTGATCAGCAGTGGGTCGGCACTGAGGCACACAGGGCAGTGCTGTAAGCACGTCTCCCAGGAGAGAGGAGCACTCAGGTGGGCTTTGGATGACTTCCCAGTAGCCTCCTTCTCCAGAGACTCTTAGCCTAGCCTCAGGCCAGACAGAGCAAGAGAGAGAGGGAATAAAGGAGACAGAGACAGAGAGAGTGAAAGAGAGATAGAGAAAAATATTACCAAGAGAGAGAGTCCTCTTGAGAACCTGCTGTTTTTATCATTGGTCTGTTTATGAAAAGAGGCTAGAAGCCAAATATGTGTACTTGTAGTATAGAATTTGCTTCAAAGATGTGTTGTCTGTCATGATGTCCACACAGAAATCAGTCAACATTACTTGTTTCAATTGCACTGCAACCAACAAAGTTGCTAACTTAGTTAGATTTTTGAGACATGCACCTAAGGATTGACCCGCACACGGGTCTCGAACCCTCCACCCCGCAAGCTACAAACTCCCGGCGTGGGAGTGGGACGCTCTAACCAACTGAACCCGAGATTCTAACTCAGCTGTTAGAAGCGCCCATGGAATTGGGTGATGAGGATTTACACATACTGCCGCCACGTTAGCCGAGCTAGCTGGCCTCCGTTACACTTAGTACCGACTGCAAGATGTTTGTTCATAACGGGAGAGTCCAATAATGTCCAAAGCTAGCTCAGCTGTGTGTCTCCAGAGAGAATATGAAGCCAATGGCAGTCTACACCGCACACAGGTCTTGAACCCGCCATCCCACCAGCTATAACAAACCCCATGGCAAACTCCATGTCATGGGAATCGAATGCTCTAACCACAGAGCTAAAAGCCCAGGCTCAGCAGCAAAGAATTGAGTTGTGAGGATTTACACGTTTTGCAGCCAGCTAGCGGAGCTGGTTGGCATGCGTTACACATATGACTTTAGCATCGAGAGCTAGCTGAGTCGCTCCCAAGTGCCTATAACTTAAGGTAGCTAGAGCGCATCTGACTTTAGCTTCCAGAGCTAGCTGTAGGTATGTCTCCAGAGCGCATCTGACTTTAGATTCCAGAGCTAGCTGTGTGTCTCTAGAGTGCATTTGACTTTAACATGCAGAGATAGCTCTCTGTCAAATCTGACTTTAGCATCCAAAGCTACTCTAGCTACCTTGCATCTGACTAGCATCCAGAGCTAGCTGTGTGTCTCTAGTGTGCATCTGACTAACAGCCAGAGCTAGATGTGTGTCTCCAGTGTGCATTAACATTTAGCATCCACAGCTAGATGTGTGTCTCCAAAGAGTATCTGACTTTAGTATCCAGAGCTAGCTGTCTCTCTCCAGAGCGTATCTGACTTTAGCATCCAGAGCTAGCTGTGTGTTTCCAGCGTGAATATGACTTAAGTATCCAGAGCTAGCTGTCTCTCTCCAGAGCGCTTCAGACTCCCAGCCTGCTGTTAGCAAACAAAGCTCTGGTTTATCTCCCCCAGAGCAAGGTTGTCTCTTTTTCTCCTGCTGTATTGCTTCAATGAAAGTGTGTGTGTGTGTGTGTGTGTGTGTGTGTGTGGTCCAATGTGGGGTGGGATTGGGAACGCATAAAGAAGCACGCACACACACACACACTCATACATAAAGAGAGAGAGAGAGAGAGGCACTCAATATGTGTGTGTGTGTGTGTGTGTGTGTTTGTTTGTGTATGTGCGTGTGTTGGTGTTGTGGGTGGGATTGGGTGCACATAACGAAGCACGCACACACACACACACACACACACATACACACACAGAATCGCTCTTAACACGGCGTTCACAGACGAGCATGTGTTTTCATAAAACAGATCCGGCGTAAAACCATTCGGCACGTGCTTTGGCAGCCAGCCCTTTCATCTGACACCCTGTCTCTAAAGATCCAGATGTTTCCGTCAGTCTTTCATGTGTGGGCTCTTTTGTCAACAAAAGAGAGAAACAGAGAGAGAAAAGAGAGAGAGAGAGAGAGAGAGGAAGAAGAAAAGAAGTGTTCACTCCTCCTTTTCGTCTTTTTTTCCTCTTTCAAACAGCTTTAATTGCCGTCTGTACTTTGAAAGTGTGAAAGTTTTGGACTGTGTAGTTAATCAGTGGCGTTTATTTATCAATAAGGGGGGTAAGAGACAGAAGGGATGGCAAACGAATGGGTGGAATGACAGAGAAGGCTGTTTGTTTGGGGCGAGCGAGAAAGAAAAGACGGGAAAATGAGAGTGTGTGTGTGTGTCTGTGTGTGTGTGTGTGTGTGTGTGTGTGTGTGTGTGTGCTCTATCTGCACAGTTTGTTTGGTGCAAGGGAGAAAGAAGCGAGAGGGAAATAAGTGTGTGTGTGTGTGTGTGTGTGTATGTGTGTGTGCACGAACTGTGAAACCTCTGAAAGACCTATTGAGAGATGGTGGTGTGTGGGAGAGAGAAAGAGTTTGTATGTTTGTGTGGCAAAGGAGAGAGAGAGAGAGAGAGAGAGAGAGAGAGAGAGAGAGAGAGAGAGAGAGAGAGAGAGAGAGAGAAAGAGCAAGGGAGAGAGAGAGAGAGAGAGATGGGGAGAGAGAGGCGAGGAAGTCTCTAAGTGACAGCTGTGAAGCTCACGTCAAAAGAAATTTGGGTCAGCATCTCCCCGGATCCTAAGGATATCATTATAGGCACAAAGTGCCTTCATAGTACATGCCCACACACAGCATACACAACAACAAACAAACAATCACACACACACACACACACACACACACACACACACACACACACACACACACACACACACACACAGCCTTTCTCTCTCTCTCTCTCTCTGAAAAAAGCAGTGCCTTTGGAGTGCATTCTATAATGCACACTGCCCTTGTCTCCTTTTCAAAACTCACACATGTGTGTGTCGGCAGTGTGTGTGTGTGTGTGTGTGTGTGCGTGTGTGTGCGTGTTGGCAGTGTGTTGGGCGCCTCAGTGATTATTTTTGAGCAGAATGGAGCCCCCTCTGACTGGAAATGATGAAAAGAATCACACACACTATGGCTTGTGTATATCCCCAGCTACAACACAACACTACAACAGCACACAGACCTTGACAGTGTGTGTGTGTGTGTGTGTGTGTGTGTGTGTGTGTGTGTGTGTCTCAGTGGTTCAGTCTCGGATCTCAAGATGGAAGGATGTAGCCTTGCAGGCAATTATATCAGAAGTCCTTTTCAGTAGGGTTCTCGAGCTCCAAAAAGAAACACTCACACACACACACACACACACACACACACACACACACACACACACACACACAGTGGAGCACTCCCACTAAAGATCACACTCTCCGTGTCTGTCTCTCTCTGCACTCCGACCACACAAACAAACTACATCTCCCAGGGTCCTTTATATTACTGTATACAATAAACCCTTATAAATATTTACACACATGCCTCTATTGTGAGGACAGGAAAGCAGTAGTAGTATAAAAGCCAAGAGTACTGTAGACTGGCCTAGGAAATATGGTGACAATATCACCCATATATCACCCTTTACTTTAAAAGCAAACAAAAGTAGAAAAAGCTTATAGCAAGTTATATAGTTATTATTAGCAAGTTATAGCAAGTTTTATATTTACTACTAAGTAAAATAGAAAGTAAAATTGTTTCTAAAGTAAAATAGAAGCAATATAATTTAACGTAATGCACAAAAAGACTAAAAGACTAACCACAAATATTGATGGATTTGCTCAGCCTTCCCTCCAATGGTACATGATAGATTTAGTTCATGTATGAAAAAAAAAGTCTCACTAACTGCGTCTTTGCCCTTTGACTCATTTTAAGTGTTTTTTCTTTTTTCTTTATTTTTTTTTTGTCAATAAAAAGCAAAGAAAGTCTAAATGTACGAAGTCTCTGTGGTGATATTTGCACTGAGGCCATGGTAGTGTAGCAAAAGTGTTATGAAATCAACCACCTTCAAAATGAAATGTCAAAGCAGTTTCCAGAGACTTGGCCATGAAATTGAACTAAGCAGTCAGGGCAAGGGCTGTGACCAGTTAAGTCATGAAATATGTCTGCCAACAGAGAGGGAGAGAGAGAGAGAGAGAGAGAGAGAGAGAGAGAGAGAGAGAGAGAGAGAGAGAGAGAGAGAGAGAGAGAGAGAGTGGGAAAGAGTGTGAGAGAGAGAGAGAGAGAGAGGGAAGAGAGAGAGAGAGAGAGAGAGAGGGAAAGAGAGAGAGTGAGAGAGAGAGAGAGAGGGAGAGAGAGAGAGAGAGAAAGAGAAAGGGAGAGGGAGAGAGGGCTACATGATGTATTTAGTATGGTTTGTGGTGGTGGTATGGTGTGATATAATCTGTAAGGGAGACTGTCATTTTCTTTCCCATTTCTATAATGGATAGTTCCGATCATTGATTATGATTGGCTGAATCGGTAGCACTTTATAATAAAGTGATTCTATAAATATATTCTATAAATGATTATTAAAAAGCTAATTAACACCAGTAAGTAGGCCTAGTTATTTAACTATAAATAGGTAACAGTAAATTTATAGAGTAGTTCATTAGTTACTTAACAGTTAGTGTACAGTTTGTTATGGCTACCATAAAAAGTGCTGTCATTTTTTTCTTTGTATTGCTGTCCCATACCAAAGTTACGTTTTTCAATGTGCGCTCAATACCTTTTTCACTTTATCAAACCTGATACTATTTTGGCTGTTTAAAAGGTGAATTTTTTATACAGCTTATGTAAATTTCTTGGGTTTGCACCAATATCTTGTCAAAATTGCATGTTAATTGCCCAAATAGAAATAGCTAAAGGGGAAAAGAAATGTTGATGCATTTAATTTATTTTACTTATTTTACCGCTGTATATGAATTCACCCAACTCGTTCTGAAGCGCTATTATAAATGCTCATCTGTTTAAATGTGAATCTGTGTGTGTGTGTGTGTGTGTGTGTGTGTGTGTGTGTGTGTGTGTGTGTGTGTGTGTGTGTGTGTGTGTGTGTCTGTGTGTGCCTGTGTGCCTTTTTTCTGTCATTTAGAGAAGGATAATTATTTCATGTACCCATAGATGTTGGCTCATAAC
>JAODXP020005156.1:0-22500 GCA_027497455.2 Sardinella longiceps | reverse complement strand
TTCTTTTTCTTTTCGCTTTTCAGCACCAGATTCATGCTGTCTCTTCATTATTAGATGTCAACGATGTTGACACATTTACTGAACATTTGCACAGCAGAATCTTGCAATTTGCAGTTTTCTAACGTTGCTGCTTGCTGCTTCAATCAAAGCCGACACAACAAACTCAAAGACGCAATTTGGGATGTACCATTTCAGGGAATAGGGGTGGGTAGGACTATCTTTGTATATTAGGCAAAACTGTTAATTTGCTTGAATTGTATGAGTTACGCAATTTTTAACAAAAAATGATGGGCCTATTCATTACTAATTCATATATTTTTGCAATGTAACTATTATCATGACATTTTTTAGTAAAGCTCAAAATTGGAGGCCCCCCGAGGCCCTGCCAAGTGGTTGAGGCCCTACGCACCTTGCGTACTCTGCGTATGGGGAACGGCGGCCCTGCACACACACACACACACACCCTCACTCCCCTGGCCTTGTGGTGACCCAAATAGCGTCTGCATTGAGCAAATAGAGCAGCAAGCCTAATGCTAATGCTAATGCTAATTAGAAAAGGGGCTTGTAGTAACAAGGGAGATGGATCAATCAGATCAGATCACAGACAGAGAGGAGCACAGAGAAGAGAGAGAGAGAGAGAGAGAGAGAGAGAGAGAGAGAGAGAGACGAAGAGAGAAGGAGAAGGAGAGGAAGATGGTGATGAAGAGGAAGGGGGAAAAAAGAGAAAGGAGGTGGAGGTGGAGACGGAAATGTTGATGTTGGGGGGATGGGTGCGGGGTGGGTGGGGGGTTTGGGTGCGGAGAGGAGTGTTTGGGTGCAGAGAGGAGCCCTGAGAAGAGAGAGAGAGAGAGGAAGACGAAGGAAGGAGAAGGAGAGGAAGATGTTGATGAAGGGGAGGGGAACAAAAGAGGAGGTGGAGACGGAAGTGGTGATGTTGGGGGGCGGGGGGGGTGTGGTGGGTGGCGGCAGGCGTTTGAAGCGTGTCTGATAACTTTCATCTGATCAGAGCATCTGGCTGCCATGTTGGACACACACACGCATGTCTTCATACACACACCTGGAGGCAGGGCTATTAGTTAGAGCCTCACTCTGAGGCTCGGACTCAAAGCGTTTCACTCGCTGTGTCAGAGAAAAAAACAAGAGCTAAAAATGATTTTGCGCAAGGGGCGAGTCCGCAACCAGTGTTTGTGTGTGTGTGTCTGAACGTGTGTGTGTGTGTCTAACTGTGTGTGTGCGTGTCCAAATGTGTGTGTGTCTCTACAGTAAGTGTGTCTAACTGTGTGTGTGTGTGTGTGTGTGTGTGTGTGTGTGTGTGTGTGTGTGTGTGTGTGTGTGGCAGTGGAGTCAGAGAGTCCGTAATGGTGCACCATCATTGCTGCCGCTGTTATTACCCGTAACATCCTTTTTCCGCCACGCTCTCTCTCTCTCTCTCTCTCTCTCTCTCTCTCTCACTGTCTCTCTATCTGTGACAAAACGGGAAAAACACTCTGCAAACGACAAAGGCATTAATCATGATGTAGCACTCTTCTGTCCACCGAGCGATATGAATTTGAAACTCCCTCTCCATCGCCATAGCCACAGATGTAGAGATAGGTTTTGTTTTTGGCCTCATAATTGGGGATGTGTGCGGCGTTGTTTCATTCGGCAGAGGAGCAGTCAGGACAAGGGGAAATAAAGAAGGAAGATTGAAAAATGTACACTGAAAAAAATAATAATAAATAAATAAGTAATAATAATAATAATAATAATAATAATAATAATAATAATAATAAATATTAAATAAATTAATGGTTTTATAGAGGGAAAGTAGAGAGAATATTTTCAGAATAATACACTCAGGTTATGTATATCACTAATGGAAGACAAAATATAGTATAAATAAAATATATGGACAAAAAGTAAACTGATAAGGACTTTGTTTTGAAACAATAAGCAATTACATGTTGTCATCTCACACGCACAAACACACAAACACTCAGACAGACAGAAAGACAGAGAGGGAAGGAGAGAGAGGGGGGAGAGAGGAGAGAGAGAGGAAGGCAGGAAGGGAGAGAGAGAGGGAGGGAGAGAGAGAGAGAAAGAGAAAGAGAGAGAAAGAGAAAAAGAGAGATGAAAAAGTGAGACCCAAGCGTTGCCATCGCTGCAGGAGGCCTGTGATTCCAGCACAGTGGCGGCAGTGTCAGTCTCTGCTTAATTATACATGCTACATGAAGCAAGACAACAGGCTAATTAAGGCATGCTAAATATTCAATCAGCGCCACTCTGGCCAGGGGAAGTGTTGGCACTCACAGGAGAGGGGAGAGAGAGAGAGAGAGAGAGAGAGAGAGAGAGAGAGAGAGAGAGAGAGAGAGAGAGAGAGAGAGAGAGAGAGAGAGAGAGAGATGCTGGCTGGTGGGTGGGTGGGTGGCAGGCCATGAGAGTGGGAGAGGAATTGGATTCTCCCACTGAGATCTTGCAACCCACCACCACACACACACACACACACACACAAACACAGACACCACGTCAGACACATGCTCCAGTGGGAGTCTGGGACAGGCAAGCAACAAGCTAGTGAGAGTATTGGGTGTGTAACTTCAGATCCTGGGTTTTGTTGAGGTGTTGAGGAAAAGGAGGAGTTGGTGATGTGAAGGAGGAGGGGTTAGGATTTGCAGTCCCTGCAGATTACCCAACGCTCCCAAACACAAGAACAACCAATTGACAACTAATTGTCAATGAAAGCCAAGGTCAATGATTGACAACAAGTGGCTAATATTTGAACATCGTAGAGTTAAAACAAGTGCCCATAGAAAGACCACAGGAACAACCTATTTCAACGATTGTCATTAGCGGGGAGTGTTGGTGGTTAAGGATTGTTGAGGTTGGTTGTGGACGAAGAGGAGATGGGGGTAAGGTAGGAAGAAAGATGGGTGGAAGGTATGGTGGAAGGTATGGGAAGGTGGAAGTATGGTGAGGTGGTGGAGGCATTGAGGTGGTGGAGTTAGTTGGGAGGAAGTGGGGTGTTGGAGGCGGCTGTGGAAGAGAAGGTGGAGGAGGAGGAGGAGGAGGAGGAGGAGATGAGGATAACTGTGCGTTCAGACTAAGAGTGATTCAGGCGACACGGGTGACAGAAGTAATTGACTTTGTATGGAGACGGGCGATTTCAGCGACAAAAGCGGCAGGTGTGGTGGGCGACAAAACTTGGGCGACTTGGGGCGAGAAAATAAAGTTAAATTTCGGTTAACTTTATGTAATGAGCTATGATGCGGTTCGGCGACTACCGATCAGAATGTCAATTTACCGATGTTACTCCTGTAAAGAAGCAGGATCGAACGTTTGAATGCTAATGTCATGGGCAACTCTGCCGTTTTTGTTGCTGTGCTCAAGCAATGTTTCTTGGGAGTCTTGGCAACTCTTGGCAATTTATCGCTCTCGGTCTGAACACACAGTAAGGCAGGAATTGAGGAGGTGGTTTTTGAGGAGGATGGGGGGAGTGGATATGCTTGTCGAGCTCTCATTGGCTGATAGAACTTTATAGAATCTTCTCTTATTGTGATGTAATGCATTTATGCAGACAGGAAGTAATCTAGTTTGCTCCCATTGATATATATATATATTATCTTGGTCAATACTCCATGCACTTTGCTAGATATGTGGTGAGGTGGTGGAGAGTGGAGACAGTGAGTGTGAGTAGGTGGAGGCAGTGGAGTTGTTGGTAGGAGATTTTGGATGACTATTGTTGTTGCCCCAGAGCACCTCCACCCCCCACCCTCCCAGCCCCCCTCCTGACAGCTGCAATCCCCCCTTGCTCACACACCAAAAAACCTGCCATGTTCACGGCTCACAAACCAGCAGTGTGCCGAAAAAAGGTTGCAAGCATCTGTCTTGCACTCTTGCTTACAAATGCTTTGGAAACACACACACACACACACACACACACACACACACACACACACACACACACACAGACAGACAGACACACACACAAACACACACAGAGAGACAGACAGACACACACACACATACACACACACACACACACACACACACACACACACTAACACTCTTTCTCACACACAGTGAACTCTTCTCAACTGTGTTCAAGTCCCACGGGCATAGCTTCATAACACACTTCTTTTCAGGCTCCTCTTCTATCTCACTGTAACATCTCTATCTCCCTCTCTCTCTCTCTCCCTCTCCTCTGTCTCTCTCTCTCTCTTTCTCTCTTGCTCTCTCGCTTTTAGAAGATTACAGGGCTGTCTTGTCATGGGCAAGATCTCTGCGACAGATGTGAAATTATCTGTGATCAGGCTGTATTGTTTGGTAAGCAGTAATTAGAGCTATGGCTATGGGTTTCTGTCTCCTCCAGCATGGAGGAAATGGCTGACAGAACACAGAGGGTCAGTCAATCTGCATTCACATGCAATGGCCTGAAGGAGAGAGAGAGAGAGAGAGAGAGAGAGAGCAGAGAGAGAGAGAGAGAGAGAGAGAGAGAGAGGGAGAGAGAGAGAGAGAGAGAGAGAGAGAGAGAGAGAGAGAGAGAGAGAGAGAGAGAGATGGTAAGAGGATGGGATGAAAAGTAGAAGGGGTTGGGTGAGTATTTTGCTTTTGCAATAGCCTATGCAGAAGAGCCAAATAAGGAAACAAAGATGTTATAACAGTTTCACAAGTTGTTTCATGATACGCTTGCAAAAGATTCTATGAAGATAAATTGTGTATTTGAAAATGTACTTGTATGTAAGACATCAGTATGGATCAGTATTGAAGTCTTACATATGTTTACAAATATGTATGTACATAGGCTTGCAAAAGATTCTATGAAGGTGAATGTATGTATATTTGTAAACTTCATTGCCAGTTTTCTCAGTTTGTAGCGCTGACATGTGTACACTTTCAAATGGCTACAACTTCTTAAAATGTTATTGGATTCCATGTGTAAGACATTGTTAGAAAGCTTACAACCTACACTTTCAGAATCACATCAGTTAATAACTCAAAATGCATGTGGTACCGTCAGAGTTGTATAAAGTACTGGAGTAGAGGAGTGGAGTAGAAGTAAAAGTACCATATCAAAAAAATATAAGTGGAAGTAGAAGTGGTCTTTACACATCATACTTAAGTGGAAGTACTAAAGTATTCAAAATGTTTAGTACTTAAGTATTGCAAGTAAAAGTATTTGTTTTATAAAAAAATGCTACTCAAGTACTGAAAGTAAAAGTAGAAGTACTGTGTATATTAAAGAAAGCAGTCAAAAGTGTGAATATCATATTGTTTTACATTTATTTGGCTGAAATAGTCTGTTTGGCCATGGAACGTACTGTACTCCTTCTATCTCGAAATGGCTGACCCTTGCAAATCATTCCCAAATGACTGCATTCAGTACTCCGAAAGGTCGAAGAGGAGCATGAGGTCTCGTATACCGTTTGAATCGTCCAATAATGATTATGAAAACCTGGTGATGCTCTCGTCTGGCATTGATAGGCTATCATTGGATGTGGTATGATTTGTAACATTTTTTATAAAAGTAACGAGTAACTAATCAGCACATCAAAAATGTAACGAAGTAGAAGTATTAAATTCATCAAAAAAATGTAGTGAAGTAAAAGTGGAAGTAGGAGAAAAAAGAATACTCCAGTAAAGTACAGATACTGCATTTTAGTACTTAAGTAGGCTACTTAAGTAGTTCTACTTAGTTACTATACATCTCTGGGTACCATGGCTCAGTGGACTAGAGCGTTATACCATTACTCCGGAGACACGGGTTTGAGTCCGACCCGAGGTAATTCCTGACCCCACCCCATCTCTCTCTCCCACTTGTTTACTGTCCTATCTGATTAAAGGCAAAAAGCCCAAAAAATATTTTTAAAAAATCTGATCTTTAGTTCACAAATACGCATGTATTTGTATGGCTATTATATGTCTCCATCTCTGCTATCACATTGAGATCCTGTTTAGTTGGACTTATTTTTAGTTTCAAATGATTTAGATTAGTCAGACAGCAACTATAAGTCACTATTCAGCCTCTTGGCCAGCACATTGGAGGACTGGAACGATGAGACGAGACATCAACATGCGCCAGAACAAATAAATAAACCACACGAAATAAGGACAAATCAACATGGGAATTTCACACTGGCTTGGATATGACCTCACAGACTAAAAGAGGAGGCGGCAAAATTGGACACGGCAAACAAAAATCCCTCACAATTTCAGATCATTTCCGATAAAGATTGCGGCGGCCTGTTTTTCAGAAGCGGTGCAGGTCATTGAGCACCCTCCAATGCGGGCACTCAGCATGGCTACGCAAAACAGCAATTTGGATTGGCTAGAGTTGGCCAATGATGGTACTCCATGGGCCTGATTTCAACGTTCAATCACCAAGAGAGGAGATGGGAAACAAGAAAGAGGAGAGGCGAGTAAAGAACAAAGAAAGGAAGAGCTCACCATCCAAGACGGAGTGCAGTCTTGTGTGTGTTGATTGTCTTTTGGGAGATGAGAAGAAACAAAGGGAGAGAAATTAGTTACCATAGAGATAGCGGAACTTATGGGCAGACAGTTCCAACTGGAACGACTTGAAGAAAAGGATCATGCTCTCTAAGCAGCAACAGATTCAAGCTATCCTGTTTCACAGGGCATCTCAAAGAGGTCACATGATTGGATGCCACCAGGGAGGTAGTGGTGGATAAACACAAGCAGACACAGTTTACCCACCTCTCAGATTTTGGAAATAGTTTATCTCTCAATAGAGTTTATGCATTGAATACAACTTTTAACAAATCCCATTACATTATCTTTATGTAAAGGAAAATACCGGAGTGAATTCAAGTACAGCCCTGTTGAAAGAGCTTGCTAAATGCGCCAGATAGCGAGTGGAACAAAATAATTTGGTACAGCACAGACCGAATGCGAATGCAGAAGCGAACAGGCACTTTACACTGAATCAATGGGACCTGACTCTTGGAAACCAAAAGTAAGATGTGAGGTTACATTGACTCCATGTAAAGTGTTTCACGTTCGCGTTAGGTCTATGCTGTTCAATTTTTTTATATTTCATGCGAAATATTTTGCTGTTAGAAGGCTTGTTTAGCAGGGCTATGCTTAAACTTACTCCAGTATTTTCCTTTAAGTATATTTTAATACCACAGAAATAATCTTCCATCATCAAACATGTTCCACATGTCTTTTTAAACTTCTATTTCTGCTGATTTTAATTCTACTAATTGTGCCGCCTTTTGCAATGATCACAATATGCATAGTTTGTTTGGTTTAGGTTCAATTTTACCACTGGATGCCACTGGCTAAAGTAGTCATAAAATGGCCAATGAATGTTACTGTAAACTCAACTAGATACAAAAATAAATAAATAAATAAATAAATAAATAAAACAAAAAATTCCATAACAAATGAATAAATGGAGCAGTCTACCTTGATGATGTTGAAGTAGAATGTATCCAACTTTTATTTATCTACACTAAATTCAAACCAAATGCTTATACTGTATTTTGGTTTGGGTTTGAAATGGTTGGTTTTTGGCCAAATGGAACCATATTTGGCTACCACTACTGAACCAAAGATCAGTACAGCTGATATCTCATATGTGACATCATAAACATGCTTCATTCTAATTTGCCTATTTTTCAGTGGCTACATCGAAGTTCAAGATTTACATAATGAAAGCCAGTGTGTTATGTTCATGACCACTCCATTGCTATATGCAGCTAAGGTTATAATTTCATGTTTTCCCTTTAACTAGTGCATTGCCCATGTATTCCCCCCCTCCCCCTGCCATCTGAGCTAAGTGCTAGCCTGACATAGCCCGACCATAATACTGCTGTTGATCCGTATTCATGGTCTGGAGTTTCTTTAACCTGACGTGATTATAGGGCGGGGGGGAGGGCATTCATTTCTGGTTTGAAACAATTGGACAGCTCGTCTAATCAGCTTCGCTTATTGGCTGGTAGTCTCTCTACTGATGTAAACAAGCCCATGAAGACCATCCCCAGACCATGGATACGGATGAACATTCGTATTATGGGCAGGCTATGTCAGGTTAGCTAAGTGCTGCATTGGGGGAGTCTCTAGGATTAGAGCGGCAGAAGGCACTTGTTTAATTTACCAATATTGTTATTCGTTAACGTTACTTTGTTACCACAAAATGTAGTGAATTACAGTAATTCTTTCCTTTTGTATTTTGTTACTCCCAACACTGTTCATGGTGCATATATGAATACTGCTAACAGAATTTCGCTATAGATCCAACAGGCACTTATAGAGCAATTCCCCTCCTACTCTTTCATACACCATTGCCACACTGGCTCGGCCTTGACTGCAAGGCAACGCTGCTCTTTCTGAGGGGCACACAAAGTTAAATCAAGTCATTTAATCAATAGCATCAGCATTCTTTACAAGCAATTTTGGATGCTATTTCAAAGGGGTGGGGGGAACACAACAGGTAATGTCCTCTTTAAATATTTTGGTGGCATAGTCTTATCAAAGAGAATCAGCTATTAAAAAGTTGCTTTGATGGCGACATTCCTGCAAGGTTGCCGATTGCCTTTGGTGAGTCATCTGATTTCCTAGGCCCCCTTTTGGCGGCAGTGCCTCCCTCTCTCTCTCTCTCTCTATCTCTCGCTCTCTCTCACCTTTTCTTGCTGTGTAATTCTAAAAGTGTATTTACACTTGATTCCAGGGAATATTCAATATTTACTGACTCAGGGAGCCATCTATAAAACATGCCTCACTGTGTGCTGTAGGCTGTACAGAGGAGAAAGCCCTCTTTTCTCTCAAGCCCTTGTTCAAAGTCCAATATGAGATGGTGTCTTGATTTAACTTGAGTTTGAAAAAAGGATTGGGGGGAAGGGGTGGGGTGGGGGATGGGGTATCCAATTCCCTCTATCGGTTCCATGATCTATTCAACAATAGGCATTCACACGCTTGATTGATTGGCAGCTTGAAGGCCAAAATGGGATTATTTGTGTACTACTAAACAACATCTATGGCTATTCTACTGTGATTTTAATTATTTATATTTATTTAACACTGATGTGTGTCAGTCGAGTCCACAACAAGGTTTTATTGATTGGAGAGAAAAACAAAAAAATGTCTGACAGCTTTTAGCAACTTCACAGAGAAAAGCAGGCACTGACTTACTTCTGATCAATTTCTTGCCATAACCAACCTCATATTACACAAAGACCCTGATAGAGACAGTGTAGTAGTGTTTTAGCCTAAGAAATAACAGCTTTTATAAAGATTTGTTTTTGGCCCTTTTGCATTTTTTATTTTAAATATAATATGACAGTACAGATGGCGAGAGAAATAGGGAGGGATCAGGAAATGACCACAGGTTGGTCTCAAACCCGGCCGGGTCCTCGGACTCATGATATAACACTACTATATCGCCTGAGCCATGACACCCCCAGAAATAAGTGATTGAATGAAATATAACAACTGCTATGTTACTAGTCACATTGCAGAACTCTCGTAACGTATCACACATGCATAGCCTACAGGTAGCATCATATCCTGTCTCCCATCCTGTTTAGGTTCTTCCTGTGTCTAAATGAAAACACAGGACACAAGAGACAGTCTGGAATTAATGGGGTATACTGACTGTTCTGTTCAGTTCAACTTGTACAAATGGAAATGGCCACCTTTTATTTATTGTTTTTAGGCCGTTACATAAGATAAGTTCACTGCTGTTTAGATACCATGCATTAAGAGCTACATTTTATTCTAATTGAGTTAAAGTTATAATGCCTTAATGCTCTATTAAGATGTTTAATTCAACAGGCCTTATTATCAATTATTTGCAGAGTTCTGTTTGTTTAAATGTGTCTATATGTGTGGATATTATAGCTAACCACACCAGCAAATTACCGGCTCCACTTGCTAATTGCCGAGATGGCTTTATTTGAAACAATGAAGGGCCCACACAAAATAGCAGATGATTATGCTTAACAGATTAAGTTGCTATGTCTGTACATTTAAATGGTGTTGTTTATGACATTACAGAGGTACTGAGATAACCATTTGTGCTTTACATATAGAGATAAATACTATATGGTAAACTCAGAACAGGTAGCAATGTGGTGATGTTTTAAAATATGCTGTACAATATGTATCATCTAATGAAAAAAAATGATGGAAAAGGTTAACATTGCTTTTCATTTAGGGCTGTATTCTTCCAGGTGCTTAAGTCCAAAAAAGTGCTTAGCTCCATGTACAGGCTGCACTAAGCACTTTTTTGGACTTTAGCACCTTAGAGAATACGGCCCTTACTCATTTAAGGCAACAAGTTTCCAAAGATTTAGTGAGCTTTAATTATTTTTTTACAGTGTAGGTTCAGATGAGTGAGATGCACACAACTCACTCAATGTCAAATTTCAGGATTCTTAAAAAAAAAAAAAAAAAAAAAAAAACGACAACAAAAAACAGGTCCAATTCCCTCAAATGAAAAGACTAAAATGTGGTGCTTTGAGAGACAGGATTCAAGTGTCACTACTTGAACAACATCACAGTGAGTGTTTGGTCTTTTAGAGCACTGTGTGGATTGTCATGAGTTTTCACATTTGGTAAAAATGCTGGGGATGGGAGACATAAAAGCTACGGCTCAGACGCCGACAAGGTCGCCGCTTTTGGCAGACACTCTTCACAGATAAGACTTGGAATATTTCAGACAGAAAACAAGGTTGGAGGTTTGGGGTATAAGACACTTTTCAGTCAAGACATGAAGACATTTCGACAGAAACAAGGTTGGATGTTTGGGTAAGACACTTTTGAGCCAAGACATGAAGACGTTTCGACAGAAACAAGGTCGCACATCTGTGCGCTGCTTCGTTACATGACAACTCACGATGTGACCTTCGCCTTTGTGAAACTAAGTTGGAGCAGTGTGCGTGCTTATTGTCTTTAATGATTTCAATCACACTGCCTCTCTTCCTCTTACTTCCACTGTGCCATATGGTGATCTTCTCTTCACAAAGTCAAAGGAACATGCTTGCACTCTCTCTCTCTCTCTCTCTCTCTCTCTCTCTCTCTCTCTCTCTCTCTCTCTCTCTCACACACACACACACACACACACACACAGACAGGGTGAAAGAGAATGATGATGATGATGATGATGATGATGATGATGATGATGATGATGATGATGATGATGAGTTATCCATGCACTTTTAAAGGAGAATACTAGTATGTTATGAACCGGGAGACCTGGGAATTCAGTAATGGTACAGATAGTTACCTAACACCAACCTAACCTAGTTACCTAACACCATAGGCAGTGGAATATAATGTTGGCTAAAAAGTTGCTATCCAGAGCCCTTTTCAACCCTTATGTAACTCAAGGTAAGGGGTTAAATAATTCCTTTTCACAAAGTGGAGTATTCCTTTAAGCTGGCAACGTATGATTCACTTCCTCATTGGACTTCCAGGTCAACAGACGTTCACAGAGCTTCAGAAAGGTGGCTAACTGCTTTTCCCTTTCCCAAAAACACAGAGAGGGAAAAAACAAAGACTTCAAGCGCAAAAAGCAAGATTAGAAAAAAATACATAGTAGAAAAGTTCACATAAATAAGAATAAAAGTCAGAGACTTGTCCAGAACTGTACTGTCTGGTTAGATGAAATAAGATAAAAACAAAACACAACAGGCAAGGCCTTTGTACAAATCAATTACACTGTATTTTACTCCCATGTAGAGTTAGAACAACCAGACTAAGAGCCCTTTTACAATCCATCTCTCGTCCTCCAACAGGAGCTGTTTAAAACCCAAACTATAGATGCATTTTATTTGATTTTATCAGGCTAAATGTCCTGATTTAATGCTATCAATGCTCCATTACCATACACACCTAAAACAGGATCATCCCTGTTAAAAAAAAAAAAAAAAAAAAATACAACATATGAAAAAAACACAATGGCAGTCATTTGATGAGATGAGGTCAGTTCCATGAAGAGATTAATTGCAAGCCAGCTCACAGCTCACAGGAACTGTGAATTGGAGTACTGTAGTCCTCAATTGGGTTTCCCTGCAGGCTAAAATAAAAGCCCACAACAACAGCAACGGAGACATGTAGGATACTGCACTGTACTGCACTGAACAACACTACAAATGCAAATCAAATATATACTCCTGTCTCACTAGACTACCAGAAGTTTCCTCTTTCCTCTGCTTTGTATACCAAAGTCCTGTATAAAGCATAAGTATGGAGATGTATTATATACATGAAAGAAATATATTAAAACAAACTGCTGGACTATTTGGTTCTAGTATAACTCTCAGTTACAGTCAGAGAAAGATAAGTGCTTTATACCCAATAACAATTCACTGCTTGTTTTAAATGCATTAGTGTGGAGCCTGAGGTCTCTTTGGTGAGCCATGGTACACACACCCACACCCACACACACACATTCTCTCTCCACTCATACACACATTCATATGTGACTCTGCACAGCGAAATCAGTCGCTTCGCAGAAGCTTCGTTTCTGAGAAAATTCTAAAAATGGAATGCTTGCACCAAAAAAGTCGAATTTCACATTTCAGCATAATTTGACAGAATAAAGTCTACCCTTTCAGGGTGTTGTTAACTTATGCCGAAATTCATACCTTAAATGGGTTAAAAATGTGTTTATTGAGAAAGTGTATCCATTTAGCATTGTACTAACTTAGCTGTCATAGATTTCTAGTGCTAATTGGTTTGTACAGTAAACTACAGCAGGGCATGTGAACATTCGTTATAGATTATGAGAAAAAAATAATTATCTGAATGTAAAGGGCTTTTTCATTTTCATAAACTAGGCTAGAAGTAACTTGCAGATTGAGTTGGGGTCCATAAAATTCCTCTAGATGGAGCTAACGTCGGGTGGAGAATCTGACTGAGTTGGAAGCTGGCTAGTCAGACTAGTTCTAAAGTCGGCGCAGCTAGTTGGCATAACTGGAAGTTTAATAAGCTGTTAAGCGTTCGGTAGTGCTATAAACGGCACAAGCCAAGTATTAACTGTCTGCTGATTTTTCTGCTTCAAGGATATCACTCAGATGAGGGACATGACAACCATAAATCCCATACTATCAGCTGCATCCACATTGCATCGTTGCGTAGCCTAGCCTACTTCATAGCAAAATACCAAACCATCCACTGGCTCTTACCTTTACGGTGAACTTCAAGTTATATCCATGTTATATCCATATTTTGTGTAAAGTCCACAAATATGAGTATTCCTGTCTTCGTTGCATGTTAGATAAGTAGGCTTGATATCATTTAACTGGTTTGGTTGGACTAGTAGCAGAATCAATTCAGCTGAGTTCACTGATAGCCTTATGTTCAAAATAGCTAGCCTAATAACTCCCTTGCAACAAGCTAATAAACTTCAGCGTTGTTTTTCTCCGCTTTTCAATTTCTCTGACTTGCAACATTGTAACACTTTGAACGCTCCTATCTATGTCATTTGTTGACCAATAGTATCGATAGTGGTATCATTTGAAAGGTTATTTTCTTGCCTTTCACGTGAATGCAATAACTTAATTTTGAAAAAAATGCCAATGCGACTGATTTCGCTGTGCAAGGTCACATATCTTCATGCATTCACGATTCACATATTCGCATACACTAGTTCACACACACACACACACACACACACACACACACACACACACACACATACACACACACACACACACACACAAACAAACAAAACTATATCAAAATCCCTTAAACCAAAAATATGGCACATTTCTCCTGTGAAATCTTTGGTGTGTGCTGTGCTGATACATGTACATGTAGTTTGATCAATAGACATACATCTTAGGTAAAAAAAAACATATAAAATTGATCATGAGTTATAAATAATACAATATTATTAAAATACAAATATTAAGAGCTCTTAGTTCACAAATCCACAGTGTGATGAAAGTACAACATGCACTTAGCGCATCGCTATTTACAGCATAACACACACAGTGTGTGAGTCTGTGTGCGTGTGTGTGTGTGTGTGTGTGTGTATGCGTGTGTATGCCTTTGTGTGTCTGTGTGTACATGCAACTGCCTGTGTGTGTGTGTTTGTGTGAATGTGTCTGTGTGTACTGTATGTATCCATGTGTGTGTGTGTGTGCATGCGTATGTGCATGCGTGTGTGTATGTGTGTGTCTGTGTGTATCGTACTTCAGCTCTCGTCCTTTGGGCTGCGGCCTGTCTTGCTGAGCACCGTGCTGAGTTCACTGAGGAGGTTAGCAGGTAGTTGCCCTCCAGCTGCCCCCAGGAGGGCCTTCTTCTGCTGGGCCAGGCCAGGGGCCGCCCCCCCTGCAAAAGCCCCTGGAGCTCTGGGAGGCTGGTAAGCTCTAGCAGAGGACGAGGCTTGCTGCTTCTCCTTGGCTGCAGCCACCATAGTGGCTCTTTGGTTGCTCGCTGGCAGTGGGAGTTTGTGGCCTCCAGTTGCTGCAATTTGAGGCTTTGAGTTGGGCTGCTGTGCTTCAGCCCCCGCCATTTTGTTTCTTGGCTCAGGAAGGTTTGGTTTAGCACCTCCTGCTGTCTTTTGCGCAAAAGTTTTTGGTGCAGGATTCGGGATTCTGCCGCTGCTGCTGACCTCCGTTTTGCCAGTCGACTCGGCCTGGTTTGTTTCCTTGGCGGCCATTTTGTGGTTTTGGTTTGTTCCGTGATTGGCTCTTGCATCAGGAGGGCTAGGCAGCTCCTTCTGCTTCTGCAGTGACTTGGCTATGAGAGCAGCATTGCGTTGGTGAAGAGTTTCCCTCATAGCCATGCTTGGTTTGGGGTCTCCTCCGTAGATATTGAGGGATGTCTTCCTCTTCGTCTGCACAAAAGTAGATAGAGATATATTGATCCCCAAGAGGAAATTCAAGGTCCCACCATCTTAAGACACCTCACACAACATACACTACTAGGTACACAGGATTGAAGACAAATCAACAAATCAACATGACTAAATCAACATTATAGGTAAAAGAACAGTAGAATTCAAATACTGAAGATAAAGATGCAAATTAATGTACTGGGGATTGGTAATATGATCCAGTATGAGGTGTGTGTGTGTCAAGGTTGTAGTGCAAATAAGTCCAATAGTGCAACAGTACAAGGTTAAAGTGTAGTGACCAGCAATAAGTATGTGCATATGTAAATATGGAAAATAAAAAAGTAAGCATCATATACAGTTCTATTCACCTTATTCCGCGGGTAAACATGGGCGCTGCCATGACGATTGTCATTCAACATCCGGTCTAGCAACGCATTGACTTAACGTTGTGATATTTGGTGTTTTAACGGTCTAATATAAGTGGTCTTACTATGAAGTTGTGCTCACTATATCCATCAATAAAGTTAGAACAGTTCATCGCCAGATAAAAAATTATGTTTTCAGCAGTAAAAACGGTGTTTCTACGGCTACAATAAGGAGTTTTGTGATCGTGGTATTTCATGAAAATTACGTTGATTTGAATGAGAGGCAGCGTCTAACGGAAGTTTCAAGACAATCGGAGGGCAAACGCGGAAGAAAAAAAGACAAAAAGGGGCGGGGCTGCATAAGGTGAATAGATAATAAAGAAACTACACCAAAACAACACTATAGTCAATAAATAACACACTGTGTGATTAGGCTGTAGCTCAGGGGAGGTAATTAGCCGGATTTTGTAGAGAGCATCATTTTCATGGGGACAGCCACATAAAAATAAAACTATGCTGAAATTGAGGTCTTGCCCTCTCCAAAAGTGGCAAACACTGTTAACCTTGAGTTAGGTCAAGCAATGAACACTGGAGGGGATAATACTACTGTATAAATTATTCTGTTTTTAACTCAAAGGGGGCCTATATTTAAAAGTAATCACAAATAAATCATTCTATTTGGGAATTGAGAAATTGTACATTTAAACGCATAAAGGTATATTAACAAACAGGTCATGCATTCAAAATGCTGATCTGAGCAACATGAATCTATGTAATTGTATGACTGTAAAGTTGTCTATTAAAAAATAATCTATAAAGCTACCAACATCAAGTAAACCTTCTGTTCTCGTTAGCATGAGAACTAAGGAAGAGTTTAGTCTTGGAAACTAGAGACATTACCATTTCCACTGTAAATATTACCACAATAAGTAAGGTTTCAGTCAGTGTGCGAATTACCCGTCAATATTCAGGAGGGTTTCTAAATCTAAGAGACCAACCTAAATTAAAAAACAATAAGCAGTAACCATGTAACATTACAATATTTCATAATTACAAGCCAAGCAACGCCAAGACAAATTAATCAATTCTATAACATGAGCATACAATGGTGTATGTACAACACATACACCATTGGTGCCAGAACCACTTTTATAGTGGGTATGCAAGAATGAAGAAGCTGCCAGGGGACTCTGGGGGGGGAAATGTTCAAAGTTGTCGAGACTACAGTATGTCTTGGCCCTAGCTGGGACTACTGAATAGCTTTTTGTATATATATATACATAAACGTATCCATGTAAACTGGGTCTCCAGAAATCGTGTGTGTCTGGCCACTCTAGTCAGGGGGACTCTCACCTCAAGGGCGCCTTGGGGTGCCAAATGGGCCGGGCCTCTGCAGACTGCAGACACAGTTCTCTGCCGAATACTAGAAGGACAGGAGGCACCCCAGTCCATTCCCTCTTTAGGCCAAAGGTCACTGCCATGCTGTGGAAGCAAAACAAACAAACAAACAAACAAAACAAAAACAACCACATTGGTGTTATTCTGCATTTACATTTATGCATTTCGCAGATGCTTTTATCCAAAGCGACGTACATTTGTCAATTATCAAGTTCAGGGCAAGTCTCCCCTTGAGCAGCTTAGGGTTAAGTGCCTTGCTCAAGGACACAACGGTGGCAGCCGGGATTCAAACCCACAACAGATTACTAGCCCACTAGAGATAGGCTCCTTAACCACTATGCTACCACCGCCCATTCTAACAGTATTATCAGAGAGGATTCAAGCGGAGCGAGAGGTGTCAACGCTTGTTCAGTTCCTGGTTCTATTTTTTGCAAGGGGGAGGGGGGAAAAATCCCCCTTTATGCAGACTTAAAGAATGTTTTCTTATTGTGATGTAATGATTTATGCAGACTTAAAGAATCTTTCTTATTGTGATGTAATGCATTTATGCAGACAGGAAGTATTCCAGTTTGCTCCCATTGAAATGTATTATGATGCCTTATCTTGCTCACTATTCCATGATCTTTGGTATTATTGGCATGTGTGGTGCTGGTGGTAGTGTACTGTACTGTAGTGTAGAGTAGGTGGGCGTAGTGGGTTTGAATACCGGCTGCTTCACTGTGCAAGACACTCAACCCTGAGATGCTATAAAGGACGGCCCTGAGCTAATGTAAGTGCTACACAATTGGAAGTGTCTGGGATAAAAGTTTCAGTGAAAATATGTACATAAATGTAAAAAAAAAAAAAAAAAAAGTATAATTAAAAAAAAGTGTAAATAACCCCACTCGATTCTGTCCACCAGCTTCATCAGGCAACTTTCTATTATGTATTCAAAAACTGTATGCTAAAATACTAAAAAAAAAAAAAGAAAAAAAATAGTATACTATGCACTCACAGCCCCATAACTCTTCCTCACAGCACAAATGTTCAATGTCTACAAATATAGTTTAAGAGACATTGTTGAATGAAACAAATACTTGTAGGCTTAGAACTCATTGGAGAATGGGGTCGTGCTAGCTAGTCAAAGTCAAAGTCAAAAAGTCAAAGCGAACTTTATTGTCAATCAAAGTTAACAATTTGACATACAACTAAGATATAGCTACTATATTACTGGAGATTCAGGTGTAGACTTGCACAATGAGTCCAATTTAAAGATTCCTTGAATTCCTGCCACCAGTGACATCTCCCATAAATGGTAAGAAAACCTATAGAATTTCAATCCATAGATTGCAGAGCTATAGGTCACATAAAGGTCTGAGCTAAGCGTGCATTCCTTCTGGGATGATATGAAATTCTCTGCAACATGTCACACAGGTCATACTGTAGGAGATGTCCTGGTAAAGCCATGGCCAAAAGGTCGGAAGTTAAGTCAAAAATCTCCCTCTATCGTCAGCATTCCGCACATGTCTTTCTCACATGCAGTGCTGTGTGGTAAAGGCCTGAACATACATTAACAAAAACAAACTCATGTTTCGTATAAAAAACAAAGCAAGTCTCTGCTGTTTGCTAGATGTTTACCAAGTATGAAAACAAAGTGAGCCTCTGCTCTTTGCCAGGTGGAATTTTTGTTGGTGTTTGTGTGTTTTGTTTGTGTGGGGATGGATTGCCTCGGCCATGCTGTAGGTCAAAGCAGTTCTATGATCTACAAGCACAGAGCAACAACCGCAACAAACAAACAAACAAACAAACAAACAACAAACAAACAGACCAATGACACACAACAAACATAAAAACAAACAAACACAAACGCGACACATAAAATAAACTCAAATGTTTTTTCCATTGCCCTGGCAACATCATTACCCCTGAACCCTCTCTTTTTATACATACACCTTTAACCTGTATTATTGATTTATATAATAATAAACAATAAAAATAATAAAAAAAATAAAATTATATCTTTTTCTCTGTTTATTTATTTTTATTTGTTTATTTATTTATTTTTCAGCTGGCTTCGATCAAATATCTACCTTTTCTTGTCTCTATGGAAACAGCATAATGCATCCCTACACTTCTGTAGCCTACTGTACTGTATGTGTCTGGCAATATCCAGAGAGGCCAAATGAAGGGGAGCCAAGACCAACTATGGGCCTTCACATCAACATATGCCATTTCACCTTTAACCTCTGACCTCTGTCCAAGTAGTGGACCCAAATTTTCTTTTTGTCTTTTTTTCTGTTTTCTTTTTGCTAAAAATGGAGCGGGAGGAGTAGTGTCTGGTGTGAGAGGATATGTGGGGAACAGAACAGAAGAGAAGAGAAAAGAAGAGTAGAGAGAAGAGAAGAGAAGAGAGGAGTAGACAACAGAAGAGTAGAGAAAAGAAGAGTAGAGGAGAGGAGAAGAGAAGAGTAGAGGAGAGGAGAGAAGAAAAGAGAAGAGTACAGGAGAGAAGAGAGGAGAAGAGTAGAGAAGAGAAGAGAAAAGAGGAGTAGAGAAGCCACACAGAGGAGCTGTGAAGTGCCGATAAGAGGGGAAGCATTAGCCAGAGAGGCTAGACAGATCAAAACAATGTCTGAATCAATCCGCTCCCTCACTCCGTGCATTATTCAACCGCAATGTGTGTGTGTGTGTGTGTGTGTGTGTGTGTGTGTGTGTGTGTGTGTGTGTGTGTGTGTGTTGTGAGTATTTAACAGCCTCGGCAACTTTATTTCTGCTGACACTTTTCATGTTAACATGATGTATGCTATTGAGGGCCTTAAAAATAAGAGAGAGAGAGAGAGAGAGGGGGGGGGGGGGTAGGGAGTGAGAGAGAAAGAGAGAGGGGGATGAGAGAGAGGAATGGTTTGGCAATAATATAATCGTAGCATTCATGCCAATGAAGCTTTCTTGAATTGAATTGAGAGAGAGGGATGGAGAGAATGAGAGAGAGAGAAAGCCAGGGTTAAAAAAAGAGAGAGTGTGAGAGAGAGAGAGAGAGAGAGAGAGAGAGAGAGAGAGAGAGAGAGAGAGAGAGAGAGAGAGAGAGAGAGAGAGAGAGAGAGACAGAGACAGAGAGAGAGAGTGAGAGAGAGAGTGAGAGAGAGAGAGAGTGGGAGAGAGAGTGAGAGAGAGAGAGTGAGAGAGTGAGTGAGAGAGAGAGAGAGAGAGAGAGAGAGAGAGAGAGAGAGACAGAGACAGAGAGAGAGAGTGTTTTTCCTGTTCTCTGGATGTATGTTATTCTCAGTGTACTGCCCCATGCATTTTCAGATGGCATTATTATTTCTCTCTGCTCCCTCTGAGAGTATAGAGGCACCAAAACAAACACAGAAGGGGCTTTAAAGGAACATGTTTACAAAGCTGCCCTATTTTTATGTGTGGGAACAAGCATTTGTGATAGAGGAGGAGAAGAAATCCATAGAATATTTATCATTTTATGTAACATTTTTTATTATTTTTTATTTTTATCTTTTTCTTGAAAGATTATGACGCTATGGTTCAACTGTGGTTCATATATGACAAGACGTCAAAAGAATTACCCAGAATATCCAGAATGCTTTGGACATTCTCTGTCAAACAGGAGATTTGTGGGAAACAACGGCGGCGCTACAGTAGCCTCTCAGTGGATGTCTATATACACTTTGAAGGAAAAAGTACTTCCTTCAGGATTTAGGATTTTGTTGGCTTGTGTCTACTGAGCTCAGGGAGGTTGTTGAGAGGACTCCTGAGTCATGAATACTCCCAGCAGAAACTTTAAAAATGTGGACTATTAAACACAAATATCTGGCTGATGTTTTTGTTTAAGTTATCAAACATTCGATTTTTAAAAAAAATTATGTGCTAATACACTGCCTATCTCCAAATACAGTATCTACTTTGCAGAAGTCTGATTTTTTCTTTTTATTATCCTTAGCCAACTTGGACACAACGATAAATGTGTTTCCTTTGTCTTACTGCATCAGCAAAAGGTAAAATAGAGTTTAGCAAAACTTTGAATGCACTTTAAAATTTATGTCTGGGGTTGACCGCATACTAGACCACACTCTCGACCTTGCTGTGGAGTTGATAGTTGATTAGAGGAGAACTGTGGTGTGATTTAATCAATAGCCCTGCTGTGTTGGAGGTCATTGAGTGCGCTCTATAGGAAGAACAACCAGACAATTTGATTGAGCATAGACCATTATAGCCAAGTAGCAGCTAACATTAACTGAATGGGGCATAGGAAAATGAAGCTGAAAGTAAGCTTCTATGCCCCATTTAGTTAATGTTAGCTAAATGTTCCCTAATTTGTATATGTTGCAAATCTACAATTCACTTCGTATGAGGGTCTGGGATTTTGGCTTTTGGAAAAGATTGCTTATTAGGCTTATTCAGCTATTGAGAAAAGAGGTGTTTAAATTTACCAAAAAACTGGATAAGCTCTATCATATTCTCAAAGCTCATTTGGCCAGGATAGGATGGGCATCCTGAGAGAGAGAGAGAGAGAGAGAGAGAGAGAGAGAGAGAGAGAGAGAGAGAGAGAGAGAGAGAGAGAGAGAGTGGGTATCCTGAGCCACAAGGCCAATCTCCAGGACGGAATACTGAAGGGAGATGATGATCAAGCGGAATTGCGTAGGAAGGCAATGGGGCTACAGTGGCCAGGCTACAATTCTGTCTAGGTCACTCAGGACACAGCAGTCAGTGACCTTGAAGAATGACCTTGGGGACTGACTCACACCAGATCTCTCCTCTAGCCTAGCTACAGGACGAGGGCTAGTAATTCAGGCACCTTCAACTCACCTTTGACCTTATGACAGAGGTCACCCAGTCGTGCTGAGACTCTTGGCTCTCACAGCAGAAGTACCTACAATACAATGGAGAGGGTGGGGTAATAGTGGAAGAAATCAACAAGGCCTGTTACTAAACCAAGTTACAAAACAAACAAACAAAACAAACAAGTCAATTCTATTCTCCTCAGTGCCTCAGAAGAATGTGGCCTAATAGATGCTTGAATTTCTTTCAGGAAGTACTATCTTATTCATGTCAAACAAAGCCTGATTGTATCAAAATAAGAGTTTGAAGGGACCAGCTGAGCTTATGACTCCCAATAGACGTGAGTGGATGACATGTGTGAGTGTGAGTGAAAGCATCAGCAAGAACGAGGTAAATAATCAACCTGATCAATCCCACACAGAGAGGGAGGACGAGAGGAAGGCCAGAGTGTGCTTATGACTCCCAATAGACGTGAGTGGATGACTGGTGTGAGTGAAAGCATCAGCAAGAACGAGTAAATAATCAACCTGATCAATCCCACACAGAGAGGAGGACGAGAGGAAGGCCAGAGTGTGCTTCACTTCACCATCCAGGACATAATATGGGTTGTGTCTCAAATCGCACACTTGACCACTTCAAACACTAGGTTTCAGTGCATAGTGCGCTCACACTGACAATCACTGCAAAACAATCGTACAGTCATCGATCTGAATGTTTGATTGATTGTGATTTCAACGGGGGTTACGTCCGTCACCTCCACCTAGCGTTACAAAGCAGTGATTCATTTGGACCAGCGCTGAACATCAAAAATACACACTATGACAGAAATGTCTCATTGCACACTATGGACTACATTGCAGCGCACTGATAGGTAGAAGTGTGCGATTTGAGACACAGCCACGGTTTCTATGGGATTAAAGGCAGCTATACTGTAGCTTCTGTTGTACCAGGCCGTGTCCTTTCTCATTAGGTGCAGGAATACACAGCAACAGAACAGCCTCTCCCTCTCTCTCTTCCCTCCCTCTCTCTCTCTCCCTCTCTCTCTCTCTCTCTCTCTCTCTCTCCATCCCGCCCTCTTTCTCTCTCCCTCTCTCTCTCTTTCCCTCTCTCTCTCACTTTCTCTCTCTCTCTCCCCTCTCTCTCCATCCCTCCCTCTTTCTCTCTCTCTCTCTCTCTCTCTCTCTC
>JAODXP020005154.1:0-46433 GCA_027497455.2 Sardinella longiceps | reverse complement strand
TAGCCCACTATCATTTTCGGTAGCCTGAATGTGCGTATGAAAAAGCCTAGGTCTAACGCTACTACTATCACTATGTCATGTGACGTCAGCGCATAATCAGGTTTGTTTCAGTGGTGATTTTCATGGATATGTAAAAGGCTACTTGGCCATGAAGGACCCAAATTTTGGACTGCAACCCACCAGCAGGTGGCTCTGGACATTCATGGTTTCACTTTTGACAGTTACATGTTATTTCGTATTTACTGCACTGTTGCCATATGATGTAGCCTATATAGCCTACTGATTTTCTCAACCTTTTCTCAAGCTTCAAATCATGATTACTGGTGATAGGTAATGTTATTGATATATTACTGATATTTACATTAATATCCCCTTTCAATTTTAACAGTGATCCATATCAGCAGATTTAAAACTGCTCCCATTGTTTTATTTCTACAGTATTAGCAATACACCACAATTTTCTATTTCTGAATGGACTATTGCAAAGGTTTAATTTCTGTTCCTTTCCACATACAGTACTGCTGCCTTGCCTCTGGGAGGCAATGTGAAGAGTAGGCCTACATCCTCTGTGCTCTGACAATACATAGATTTTTAAAGTGGTTCTTCTAACACTAGTTGTTTTTATTTACTTAATAATTCGTGGCACTGAATCATGATAATACTAAAGAACTTAATTCTTGTGCCTATCTTGAGTGTGTGTTGTAAGGCATAGGCTCTGTAACTCTATTTTTTCAACATAAACCTGAAGATTGAGTAAATAATATCAGATGTCAGTCAGAAGAATTGCATTAAAGTAGGCAAAACAGACATACATTCATCTGAGATGTAAGACCAATTTCAGAACTGTGCACTTTCTCATATAATTTCAATATGAAGGGTTTGTTGATTGTTGATTAAAAAAAGAAAACATTTAGACCACATGTTGGTACTAAACTGACTAAAATGTGTAAAAAATATACTAAATCCAAATCCTTAAAATAGGCCTACTGTATTTTACTTTAAAAAAATAATGCTTAATTGATTGTGACTGAATCCATTCTTTGACTTTGACTTGTCATTGTCATTAAAATACATCCCTAAAATCTTTTTAGGCCATGCTAATTTATGGTTCACTAGGTCGCTTGGTGCTTGGTAACGTAAGCGTGTGTGTTTGGCTTGGCAGCTGAGCGGAGATAGTGGAGAATGATGTCTGCTTGCTCCCCCTAGAGAGGAGTGGGAGTAGAGCCACTAGTGAAATGGAGGAGTAGGCCACAGTTTGCCACAAATACAATAATCCATTATTTGCATAACTTTTGAAACAGGCATCACATAGTGGGAAATAACACTTTCAAAACTAGAAAAGCGCTCAGAGAGCGCAGACCTCCGCCAAGGCAATGTGGTCGCAGACACAATATAAATTCCAGATCATGTTCATGGGTCACTGATCGCCACCAAAATCGAATCACTTCTTGCTTGTCCCAATATACACACTGTCCGAAAATTTCACCCAAATCCGTGCAGTACTTTTCCAGTTATCCTGCTGACAGACAGACAGACAGACAAACAGACAAACAGACAGACAAAGCAACGCGACCGAAAACATAGCCTCCTTGGCGGAGGTAATAATTATAAGGAACTGTGTAGAAAGCTGATTTGCAAAATCAAAACCATAATTGGACCACATTTCTGTTGAAAATAATTGAAAATTACAATGAAATTAGTGATGATGGAAGAAGGTGTTTCAAACAAAATACTGAATGCATAACTTCTTATTTGTTTGGACAATGCATTACTTACAAAAATAAGAGTGACAAAGCAAAAGTAATAGTTCTATCTGTATTGAGGCTGATAGCCCTTGTTTACTTTTAGCCTACATTTCATGAGCTACACAAGTTAGTCTAGGCCTACTCTCTACATCTGTTTTAGAGTCTGAAAAACGAATTCACTATTACCATTTATTAACTATTTTAAATTAAGTTCAGTACAAGTGTATCAAGCCAGATGAGGTTGTGGGGTTAAAGTTAATGCAGACATTGGTGTCCAGGGACCAGGGAAGATTATGTGGGTGGAACTTTTAGACTTTTAAGGATGGAAAAACTGAATATTTAAATGTTGATGATTGTTGAAAAACAGATTAAACATTGTTAAGCCAGTGAGTAACCAACAGTTGTCACACCTCCATCAAGGGCGGATGACGCAGTGTTCATGGGCCTGATCAGCAACAACAGTGAACAGGTCTACCTGGATCAGGTTGAAGAAGTGGCTCAATGGTATCAGTCTATGGGCCAATTCATAGTCGGCGCAAGGAACGCAAATGCAAATGCAAGGACACTATGATGGGTAGCTTGCGTGGCAAAGTGTGTAGTGAAAACTTTCCTGATGCGACGCAAGGATGGGTGTGATAACATGGGAGTCAATGAAGCAGCCTGTGCATGCTCGTGTCTGTACCTGCTTGCGTACCTTGCGACTGTTGCATTCCTTGCGTTGACTATGAATTGGCCCCAACAGCTTGACACAGAATGTCAGCAAAGCCAGAGACATGGTAATGGATTATAGAAGGCAGTCTGTCATTGTAAAAGGTAGCCTGCATTTAGAATGATATAATGGCCTTCTTTTCAGAAGCTGTTCAGTGTGGTTTCCTGGCTTTTGACTCTATCCTCACTGCCACACTTACCACATCCGTGTTTAATTTAACAGCTCCAGAGATGACAACCCACATCACATTTGATGACAGACAATTAAGTAGAGAGAAAGAGAGAGAGAGAGCTACTGCGAAGGTGCATTTTCAGATGAATGGAGAACATGAAATGTAGTAAAACTGTACCAGGATGAGATGTTTGAATTTAATGTCATAGAAATTGTACTAGGTTACATACATTTTATGACATTTATTTACATCATTTGAAGAGCTATTAAGCAGGTGGCAAGCTAGAAAAAGTGCTTTAAAGGACAACTTTAATCAAATTTCAATAATAGCTCTATTGCTTAAGCTACTTGAGACTAGCCAGTACTGAACACACAAGACATTTTAGTCCAACTGACATTGGTTAATATTAAGCTGATCAATTCTGAATATTTTTTTTTGTTTGGTAGGCCTAACCTTGTAGACTAGGGGTTAAAAACCATAGCCAGAATGACACCAATATGATGTAAACAAGCTATAATGCTGACGAAAGTGGGTAGGTTGCATGCACACAGTGTACCATACAGAGTAATTAACCATCTGGTGCTAAGGTGGTGGTCGGGGGCGCCGCCCCAAATGAAATTCTGCTTTGCACCCGATGGCTTGGGCCGGCCCTGCATATTGAAGTTCTAATCACGCATTACCCTAACGAGTCTTTACACCTGAAACTGAGACATCTGTGAAATTGCATCTGTGATCTAATAGAATAGTTTTAACTGTTTGAATAATTCTGTGCAGAGTTGAAGAAGGATTGTAAAGATTGGTTAAAGCACTACCTGTGGTGTACCTCTATTTTAGTGCACTTCCTGTATGGCGAGAGACCACTGAGAGAGACTAGAGAGGCATAAGATCTAAAGATGTCTAGAGGAGCACAGATGGAGCTTTCTGACCATATACCTGTATATGAAAATGTTGATAATCCAGGCCAAAGAGATCATCATCATGATGAAGATGATATTTATGCTAATCAGGAATCAATCAGGCCTCAGACATCTACTGAGCAAACCAAGAAAAATGGAAAGTTTCCAGGTATGTTTTTTTCCATCTGAAAATTAACATTTATGTCAATTGTACTCAGCTGTTTGTCTCCAGTGTAACTGCTCGCTATAGTACTTACATTATTCTGGTTCAGAGCCATGAGCAGAATTGGTTGGTGTGAAAACATGTAAGGGATAACGGCCGCCGAGGTGTCCCACGCGTTTGCCTACGCTCAGTCCATTATCTCTCTACATTGTGACACCTCGAAGGCCGTTATCCCGCTTATCACCCGGTTGCAACTAAAACGTATAGATGGTAAGCAAGTGTTTGAAATATAAAAGAAACATGTGGCTCCGTTTATAAACAAGTTATCCTGTTCGGTTGGGGTAGCCTACTATTTTCTTATGAAAGAAGATCCGCAAGGCTGCATTCTAAAGAGCATTGATAAAGAACGCTGGTTAAACTTTTTTAACCCAACAATGCCTCAGGTGTCCTGTTATCTAGAAATAACGGACACCCTGACAGCCAATCAGAAAACAGTATTCCATTCCACCGGGTGATAAATGTGACGTATTTCAGGTTATATCACTGCTTGGTCAAATTTCCTTTTGTGATACGCTATTTAGAATGTGCATTATTTTTCAGATAACTGCACAACTGCAGAATGAAGTAGTTCCACTTTTCCGTCCATATTTAGACTTACTACCATACTACCATATACTTACTCATCAATTTGCCCAAATCACTTTGACTTTTAAAACGAACCGTCACATTACCACAGGATTACAATTTAGTGGCCTGACCAACTTTCATGACAAAGCAACATTGTAACTTGTGGCCGCAGTGTTTTTTTTTTAAAAAAAACATTGTTACCACTTTGAATGTGCATTATTTGACATGCTGTGTTGTTCATTATCCCTTACTCACTGCTTGACAAATTTCATATTGTGATGCGCTATTTAGAATATGTATTATTTTTCAGATAACTGCAAACCTAAGTAGTTTCACTTTTCTGTCCATATTACTTGCTTATGAATTCACCAAACTCCAAGCTTACAGTAAATGAACTGTCACATTAACACAGGATCACAAATTATTGGCCTGACTGCAAGATATTAAGCTTGTTTATTTGTTCACTCTGTAGGAGCTGGCCCGATAGAGATGAAATACTACAAAATGACTGTGGCGATTCTGGGGTTGTTGGGGGTTCTCCTGCTGACTGTCATCATAGGGATGGTTATCAAGAGCTCAGCTGAGACTGAACAGATTAAAAAACATGTGGACCTACTGCAATCAACCAACAACAATTTGACCCAAGAAATAGATCACTGCCAGGCCAGAAAGGCTGACCTCAGCAGAGAGAAAGACCAACTGCAAAATACAAAAAATCGAGTGGACCAACAAAATCAGCAGTTACGTGAAGAAAAGGGAAAATTGACGGTTGAGAAAGAGACCCTTTCAAAGATTTGTCGTGAGTATTCAGGAACTAACCTTGCTTCAGATTGGCCTATAGCCTTAATCAGCAGAGATGGTAAAAGAACACACTATCAGTGCACATTGCACTGTATAAGTATTACTTGTATGAAAATTACCCTCATAATTTTGCTACTGACAATATAAATATACAATAACATAAGTTACATAATTTAGATATAGCAAATTTATAATGTAAAATTGATAGAAAGACAGATTTGGAGTAGAACATAGCCACCATTACAAGTTGCACATACTGCACAAGAAAAGCTGAAGAATGATTCTATAAATAGGTTAGAACCTCTCTCTATGTACAGTTATGCCTCCAGTTTTTACTACAGTAGCCTACATTTCAACCAACCCAAAAATTCAGACAAACAACACTGGATTCTTGTTCATTCTCATTGCAGGTAATCCTCAGTGTTTTGGTTCCAGTCTCTACTACATTTCAACTGGACTCAAAAGTTGGAATGACAGCAAACAACACTGCATTGATTTAGGGGGACATCTGGTGATTATTGACAGTGAGGAGGAACAGGTGAGACTGAGAAATAGAAAGAATTGATAATGCACAGGGGAAAATAAGAAGGGAGTGGCTTTCAAACCTAACGGATGTCTATAAATTGAAAATGTCAAAACTATAAGGCCTCTTGTTAGGTAACGTATAGTACACCCTTACCTGCTGGCCACATATGTAGGCTTTACCGGTATGTATAAATAAAGATATGTTTGTTTACTTGTTCATGGCAGAATTTCATATATGGATTGGGGAAGGAGAGCGTTTGGATTGGTCTGACTGACATGGAGACTGAGGGAACCTGGAAATGGGTCAATGGCAGTACAATGAATAAGGGGTAACATCCTGCATTATTGTGTGTGTGTGTGTGTGTGTGTGTGTGTGTGTGTGTGTGTGTGTGTGTGTGTGTGTTTGTGTGTGTGTGTGTGTGTGCATGCGTGCAATGGAACTGAATACACATTCATCAAATATAATATAATAAACCAAATTAGGAACAATAGACTCCTAAACTGTTTTGGAGTTCATTGTTGCCATGTCGGGTGTTGGGTTAAAGTCCTGAAAAATACCAATTAATCTGTCCCTCTGTGACAATGTGATTAATTATTAAAACTTACACTAAGTGACCAACGGGTTGTATAAGCAAATGTACACTTACTTACTTCCTTTATCCAAATTGCAGGTACTGGGAATGGCGAGAGCCGAATGGTGGTACCAGCGAGAACTGTGTAGGCCTAGTGTTATGGAAGACTAATGAGGCACTGGGAAGCTGGAATGATTTGTCTTGTACTGAAAAAAGAAGTTACATTTGTGAATTAGCATGATTTGATCATTCGAAAGATTTTTCTGGATTGACTTAATATAACTAACTATATATAACTATAACATAACTTCTATTATAACTAAAGTAATAACAAAATGCATGTATACAGTAGTTACAGTAATTAATGGATCTGTTTGGTGTTTTTTAAGGTCCACAGTCATTGTTTTTATTTTTATGTTATTTTCTACTAATTTATATCAAAACGGTAACACAATTGAATATTGTGATTGTGTGGCAGAAGGCAAACTGCAGCCAGAGGGCCTCAAATGGTGATTTAGCGCCACCTGTGTGGCCCTGTGGTACTACAGGGGGAATTGTTTCATTGATGATGGCTCATAGTATTGCTTGCCATGATGTTTGACCAAAGAAATGTTTAGGCTTCTTCTTTCTATGATGTTCAGATATTTTGTCTTATCATTTCATGGTTCTTTTCATTTAATGGCTTTGAAATTGCCTTTTCCGCTGGTGACCAAGGAAATGAATGGCAGTGCTAGTCCACTTTATTTAAGCTGTAAAAGTTTAACTTCTTCCAATACAATAAAAAGTTGCTTGTTTATCTTATTTCAATTGCTATTTTGGTTTCACTTTTGACAGTTAATGTGTTATATCCTATTTACTGTACTGTTGCCATAATATGTATCATCTACTGATTTTCTTAATCTTCAAATCATGATCACTTGTGATGGTTATTTAATGCTGCTCCCATTGTATTATTTCTACAGCATTAGCAATACACCATAAGTTTTTTTCTGAATGGAATATTGCAAAGTCCAAAAATAGTTGAAAAGAAAAAACTTTTCTTCACCAAGGCACTCCAAGGAGTACTTTTACTCCTTGAACCAAGAAGCACCCACCAGAACACATATTTTTTCACAATTCTCCAAAGGGACTGAGCACGCCTTACTTGCAACATTGGTCTATTGCAAAGGTTTAATTTCTGTTCCCTTCCACATGCAGTACAGCACAGCTGCCTTGCCTCTTGGAGGCAACGAGTACTCATTCACTCACTCATCTACTCTGACCATATATATATTTTTAAAGTTGTTCTTCTAACACGTAGTTTTTATTTACAAACAGGTAAAACCAATACCTCCATCAAGTGCGGATGACACAGTGGTCATGGGCATGATTAGTGACGATAATGAACAGGTACTGTATACCTGGATCAGGTTGAAGTAGCCTAACAGCTTAACACAGAATGCCAGCAAAGCCAAAGAAATGATCATGCAATGTAGGAGGCAGCAAAGTTATTACATCCCACAAAAGATCAGCAGGCAACCTAAAAGAAAAAAATAAAAGGTCCAGTTATTTGATGCTCATGCTAAAGTGGTGGCAATCAGACCATATTTGAGACCTATGTTGAGACTGGGAGTTTATGCTGAAACCCAAACAAGGTTACTCCTCAGTGAAAAGAATGTTGGCCTATGGCATTGTAAACTGGTGCCTTGCCTTTAGAACAATAAAATGGCCTTATTTTTGAAAAACTGTTTAGTGCGGTTTCCTGGCCTCCACCTTCATCCACACCGCCACACCCATGTTAATGTTACTGCTCTGGAGAACATGACCCACATGGGCCCAACCATTGCATTTGCTGACAGAAAATGTTGCAGATAGAGAGCTACTGCGAAGGTGCTTTTTCAAATGAATGGGAAAAATGAACTTTAGATAGAAGAAAATAAAAAAGTTATCAGCTTCACTTTTCCTCAGACTGACTTAAAATGAATTTTAGTGAGCCGGCCTATCAGGAACACGGTAAATATACCAATCTCCCAATCATATAGGTATTCTAACTTGTCTTCCAAATCGACTGGATCTTCATTATCAAACTCTTCATCATTAAATAGTGGCATTCAATATGCATTTCATGAATGCATTTGTAGTTAATTTTCAGTTATTTTGTTTACACACTAAAATAGAAATTGTCTCACCAATGGAAAAAATCTCACTCAATGAGCAAAAGACCTCTGCAGATTTGCAAACATTAAGCGCAATTACTTCACACAGTGATTTGCAAAAAGCTACACACATTTTCACACAATTTAGACAGAGAAATCACTGATATGGTCACATATCTGCAATTTAAAGATACTGTCCTTCAAATTTAGCACATATCTAACTGAGCTAAAACATGGCCATTGGGTCTGAGCACACACATGCGCAACATTATTAACACAATATACAGTCATACACTAAGTGAATAGATTTGTGACAATTTGTGACACATATTGCACAACATGTGACACACAGACAAGTTTACAATATAATAAAGTACTTCATTATACCCAACAGTGTCTATTTGGTTAGACAAGAATATACAGTATAATACTTTTACAATTAAATGTATGCATTTAGCATTTATCCAAAGTGACCTACAAAGGGAGAATCTACATTCAAGCTACAACAGAAGTCATCTATATGGGCATAGATATGGCCACACTAGACACATGACTTCTGTTGTAGCTTTATATATAAAATTAGTAGCCTATTTTATCATGCATAAAGGGATATGAGCATAAATATATAAGGACGCATGAGCAGAACAGGGGTATGGTGTAAATACAAGGGTATGTACATGTAGGTCTGTGCAGGGTATGTACATGTATTCTATGCAGAATTTAAAAAAAATTGCAGTTGTCAGAGGTGGGTTTCAAGGAGTGGTCAAAGTACCACGTGCTGCATGATCCCTCAGTATTAGTGAGAGGTGGTATGCTAGGTGACTTCCACTGAAGTCTAAGTCTATAGAGGCATATGGTCTGAGTAGACGAGCACAGATGGAGCTTTCTGAATTTGACACCAATCAGGAAACAATCGAACCTCAGGCATCTACCGAGGAGGACAAGAAATATCAAGAGCTTCCAGGTATTTTTTTCCCCACCTGAAAAAATCTAAGTAAGGGATAACGTTTGGTGAGGCGGTCATTATCGTGCCATATCTCCCGATAGAGTAATGCAACGCATCCTGACGCGTTTGCCCTTTTCTCTTCAATTCTCTGTATTATCTATTCAACTTTTTATCAACTTTTTACATTTTTACAGTTTTCTTTTCCTTGACAGCGGTCTGTGCAACGGTCCTTTAGACCGTAGAACACTGGAAAGTCCCATTGAAGTGAATGGAGCATTCCACAGCATTATAAAGAGCCGTGTAATAATGTATAATAGCAGTTATTGTAGGCTACTCAGTTGTTTCTGTCCAATATAGCTGCTGTTCACTACTCCTTCTGGTTCAGATCCCTGAGCAGAATGCAAATTGGTTGGTCTTAAAATGTGACATATTTCAGGATAATTAATAAGAAATTTGTTAAATCTGCAGGAGATGATACTAAGGTGAAATACAAGAGAAGAGCTGCAGTGATTCCGGGGTTGTTGTGTGTTTGCATGCTGGTTGTCATTTTGGCTGTCATAACAGCTGTCATATCGATGGCCATTAAACATTCTGCAGAGACAGATCAGCTACAAATAAATATGAACCAACTGCAATTAACCAACAACAATGTGACCCAAGAAATAGATTATTGCCAGATAAGAAATGCCAACCTTAGCAGAGAGAAAGAACAACTGCAAAATACAAAAAATCTAGTTGACCAACAAAATCAACAGTTACAAAGAAATATGGACCAACTGCAATTAACCAACAACAATGTAACCCAAGAAAAAGATCGATGCCAAACAAGAAACACCAACCTCAGCAGAGAGAAAGACCAACTGCAAAATACAAAAAATCTACTGGACCAACAAAATCAGCAGTTACAAAGAAATATGGACCAACTGCAATTAACCAACAACAATGTAACCCAAGAAATAGATTATTGCCAGATAAGAAATGCCAACCTTAGCAGAGAGAAAGAACAACTGCAAAATACAAAAAATCTACTGGACCAACAAAATCAGCAGTTACAAAGAAATATGGACCAACTGCAATTAACCAACAACAATGTAACCCAAGAAAAAGATCGATGCCAGGCAAGAAACACCAACCTCAGCAGTGAGAAAGAACAACTGCAAAATACAAAAAATCTACTGGACCAACAAAATCAACAGTTACAAAGAAATATGGACCAACTGCAATTAACCAACAACAATGTAACCCAAGAAAAAGATCGATGCCAAACAAGAAACACCAACCTCAGCAGAGAGAAAGACCAACTGCAAAATACAAAAAATCTACTGGACCAACAAAATCAGCAGTTACAAAGAAATATGGACCAACTGCAATTAACCAACAACAATGTAACCCAAGAAATAGATTATTGCCAGATAAGAAATGCCAACCTTAGCAGAGAGAAAGACCAACTGGAAAATACCATAAATCTACTGGACCAACAAAATCAGCAGTTACAAAGAAATATGGACCAACTGCAATTAACCAACAACAATGTAACCCAAGAAAAAGATCGATGCCAGACAAGAAACACCAACCTCAGCAGAGAGAAAGACCAACTGCAAAATACAAAAAATATACTGTACCAACAAAATCAGCTGTTACGTGAGGAAAAGGTGAATTTGACAGCAGAGAAGAATGCTTTGATAGAAAAAGAGAGGATATTGACGGCAGAGAAAGAGAAGTGGACAAAAATATGTGGTGAGTATTTAAGAACTAACCTCTGTCGCCTCTGCCTCTTGGCCTGACTCAGTATGTGTTGGAGAAGACACATGCTCAAAGGACATATCAGAATATCACAGATTAGAAAGATAGATAGAGAAGCATATTCACAAAAAAGGGCTTGATGCATGACATGATAACTATCATCATAAGCTGCCCATTGATAATAAAAACTGAAGACAGATTCATGTATGTCATGCATGTGACAAAAACTATTTCTTACAAAAAAAATTGGTTCCCTGAAAACTCAAGAGAAACAGTGCTGGACAGATGAAAAACAGGATTCTTTTTAACATTACAGGGAGTCCTCAGTGGAAATGTTTTGGTTGTAGTCTTTACTATATTTCAACTGGACTCAAAAGTTGGAGTGACAGCAAACAACACTGCATTGATTTAGGGGGGCATCTGGTGATTATTGACAGTGAGGAGGAACAGGTAAGAATGATAAATTGAAAGAATGAATGTTACTGATGACTATCAAATAACATGACCGCCACATGTTGTTGTTCCTCCTGCCTCCAGGTACGATACGTGAGGTCTGCAAAAATGCTCTTTGGTGTTCAGAAATGAGACGATTGCTTATATATCTACATTGTTTGTTTACTTGTTCATGGCAGAAATTCATCTTTGGATTGGGGAGGAAAGTTTGGATTGGTCTGACTGACCAGGTGACTAAGAATACCTGGAAATGGGTCGATGGCAGTATAATGTATAAGGGGTAAGGTCCATGAAACTGGATTATGAGAGATAATAGTGCTTCTACGCTCATCAGTGGAAGCAAACTTTTTAACTCCTTAGTTCATCATACTTGTACCGTTTTGCCGTATATGTGTTGGATTTACTGTAAGTCATGAATGAAATCTACTTAACTTGATTTCTATAATAGACTCAAATGTAGAACTTTACCCAACAATTAATTTGTAACTTTGATGCAATGTGGCATTCCAACAAATAAGAAAGTAGGCGTAGCAGTGCCATTGTCTTTATGTAAACTGGTTGTTCACATGTGCATTCGCGTTCTTCTGTTCCCCTCGCTAGCAGTCAGAAAGCTAAAGCAGGCCTATGATTGAATGATGCAAGACTATCCCTTTAAAATATCACATTTCAGGTACTGGACTGAGGGAAGGCCAATCCATCACCCTCGTTATGACTGTGTAGAGATGTTACAGAATAATCAGCCACTGAAGAACTGGAATGATTCGTCTTGTGAGGCAACAATAATTAATAATTATATTTGTGAATTAGCATGATTTACTGGAAAAAATATCTTTGTGGATTGACTCTGATATGACTAGTAAAAATCAGAAGCAAAGTTGCTTTTTTTTTATTACCAATGAATATAATGTTTTACACAATCTCAGTCATTTATTATTTTTAATACTGTTTTGTGGATTAAAAAAAATAAAATAAAAAAATAGATAAGAACTAGCCTACTACTAGGTCTATGTGCAAAAATAAATGAAATAAAATATTTCAGACATATGGGCTAAGACCAATCACAATATAAAATGTTTTTTTGGCCATATAAATACAGTACATGTTTATGAAGGAGCCAGGTAGATATTAAACTGCAACCCAGGTGACTCTGGATGTCCACTGGTCTACTTTTGACAGTTGATGCTATGCTATAGCATACCCAGAGTTGATAAACTTTTGCTTGCTTTTTGCTTATGGGTCATATACAGTAAACATAAATTGCCCAGAGCCAATGGAAAATAAGGAGTATCAATTTTCAACCAATTACAACTAACCCTAACCCTATAGCTAATATTGATATTAGATTAATGTAACCACAGACCCATTACCCTTGTTTAGGCACCATGACAGGCCTTCATTTTGCTTGATGTTTTTCTATTTTTTCGAGTTGACGTAGTAAAGTGGTCGAATATCTCCTCCAACAGATGCACTGACACTATCTCACACAGACCCTGCAGCTCTTTCAGCAGATGCATTGAGACTAATGCCTCTTCTCAGGCGTATACATCAATTGCACTCACTGTGCTATTATAAGACTAGAAAAGTGCACAGAGAGCGCAGACCTCCGCCAAGACAATGTGGTCACAGATGATGTTCTGGATTACCAATCGCCACCGAAATCGAATCAGTTCTTACTTGTCCCAATGCAGACGTAGTCCGTAAATTTCATCCAAATCCGTGCAGTACTTTTCGAGTTATGTTGCTCATACACACACACAAAAGAGATTATAATCTCAATATGATTACCCTGGTTAAATAAAGGATAAATAAATAAATAAAAAAATAAAAAAAACACACACACACACGCCGGCGAAAACATAACCTCCTTAGCGGAGGTAATAATAATAATAAGACTATTGCACTGCTGCAGGCTTTTGCCCTGTTTTCCTACCAGATGGTGTCGCTGTTGTGTTGTTCTACGCTTCAACCTCTTCCATTATTCCCCTATATCGGCACACCTCGGTGGCCAGAATCCCTATAATGTAGTGGATAGCATAATTATTGTACATAAATATCACCTCTTTTTTTCAAAATCACCTGTTTATTCGAGAATCTTTTTTATATGTTTAATACTTTTTAAGACAGATTTTTGTGAGGGGAAGGTTATATTATTTTTATGCAGTTACTTTTTCATATCAAATTTCAATCAGATTATGCAGTCATTCATTTGTATCCCATAAACGAGTATAAACAGAAACCTTTCAAGTAGGCCTACACCAAAAAAAGGGAAAACAAATCTTGACAATCAATGTGGTATTTGCCGTCATGGCATAGCCTAGATATTCTGAACAGTTTGTTGTGTATTGGTCTAAACTCACCATGGAGGAGAGTGGCATTTTGAAGAAACCTACAGTACATCCGCCTTGACTGAGTTGTTTTCATTGTGTTACTTGTCAGTAGAGCATTGAAAGTAAAACTGTGTACTATCTGAGTGCAGTAGATTCAGGACAGTGTTTTTTTTTTTTTTTTTTTGCTGATCTGAAATGGTGGTACAAATATGACCATATACTTTAGTCAAGCCATACATTATCATTTTGATTTGAAAACTGCTTATGCATTTGGTGTTGTATGTACTTGACTGTAATCCTAATTAGTGAAATATTACACATTTTACCCATTCACACATATTACACATTTGTACTGATCACAAGAATCCATTTATAATGCATTGTAACCATGTAATCTTCATATCTTACCATGTTTGTATTACGCCATCATGATTTTATTAAATGAGCAAAATATCACTGATTTTATAAAGTTGCATCAAACTCAGAGCATAAGTTTGAGTGACTTGATATTGAGTTAAAAGAGAAGTTCAATATTTATCACTTTTAGCCCCTTTTCTGGATGTCTCTGCATCTTGGATCATTTACAATCCCCCCTGACTGCTTCAGAATGGGTTGATATGTGCTGCATAAGTCTGCATCTCCTTAAAACAACCTTGTTTGAAAAAAAGAAAACAAAAAAAATAAAAAAAAAATAAAAATAAAATAAAATAAATAAATAAATTAAAAAAAAAAATATATATATATATATATATATATATATATATATATATATATATATATATATGCTACTCATTGAGTGGTCACTGCTGTCCTATGGTGTTCCAAAACAACTATTGTAGCAACTTTTCCGTTATGGGTTTTTTGTTTGTTTGTTTTTGTATTTTGTATTTTGAACATTCTGGAGCTATTTTGGCATAGTGATATCATTGATTATTCTGATTAATTCTAGACAGAAAAGGGGCTACAAGTGATACATTTACATTTATGCATTTTGCAGACACTTTTATCCAAAGCGACTTACATTTTGTCAACTATCAATTAGTTCAGGGCAAGTCTCCCTGAGAGCAACTTAGGGTTAAGTGCCTTGCTCAAGGGCACAACGGTGGCAGCCGGGATTCGAGCCCCCAACTTCTAGACTACCAACCCACTAGAGTCAGGGTCCTTAACCACTACACTACCACCGCCCTTCAATGGCCACCAAGTGGTAAGAATGGGAAAGTTTGTGCCTGAATGCATGTTTGTGCTGTAATGTTTTTTGTATGTGATGTGTAAGGTGTTGAGAATGTTAATGAGTAAACAAAGTTTGTATACACAATAGTCAAGACTTGTTTGCTTTGGGAGTATTTCCATTTTTTTTTTCTTTTTTTATCAAAGAAGTTATCGTGTTTTTTTCTCTTCCTTTTATAATTTTTGTTCGATTTGAATCTTTTCCATACAGTCCATTCACCTTTTTCACCTACGTCACTATGAGGCACTAGAACGAGGCTTGGGTGGTAAAACTTCCCCAGAAGTAGCTTCTGGGGATGGGATGCCCCTCATCAGCCTAACTTTCCATCTGACCAACAGTAAGAGAGAGGACCAGCAGTAGATTTTCTGTCTGACATATGTGAGAAATTATTAATCATTATATTTATAAAGCAAGGGAGTTTTTCCTTGCCCCTGTTTCTCATCGATGCTTCCCGTACTGCCTGTAAAGCCCCGCGAGACAATGCACTGTATTTGAGCGATCTACAAATAAAATTGAATTGAATTGAATTAAATGAACATTTAGCCGGCACTTCCTCGAGTTTTACCACCCGAGCCTCGTTTTCGTTCGGAACATGACGGCCAGGTGAAAAAGGTGAATAGTTTGATGAATTTTAATTTCTATCTATAATAAAACCAACTCTATCTGTGGTAGAGTTAAAAAGGCAAATCCACCAAGTTTTTGTTAGCTTCCTGAGTGACCTTGACCACCTGTTTTGGTTGGTGGATAAGTTATCACGCAGAAGGGAAGGTAAGTTGGCCATCTTCTTCAATAGACCACAGGCTGGTTTAAGTAAGGTGAGGAGAGGAAGTATTGGGTCTCAATGCTCTTAGGCCCAAGCATGCTTGGCCCCATTGCTGCCCTGCCTTCGCACAAAGGATACCACAGTAAGACGCCAGTGTGAAGGCCCTGTTTTTTTTAAAAAAAAAACATTCATAATATGAAACCTTGCGTCATGCCCTATTGTTCAGCAGTCTGACTGCTTGGGGGAAGAAGCTCTTCCCCATTCAGGAGGTGCAGGCAGTTCTGGTGATGCTAATGGCAATAGGGAGAAGTATGTGGATGGATGTGTTGTGTCCTTCGTGATGAGAAAGTAAATGCACTCTCAAGCTTTAACTCTTAGCTACTTTTTTAATGACAACATGTCCAAGACGGACACTTTTCAGCCCAGCGTCTAGTCTAGTCAAGACACTGAAGACGGCATAGACTGAAACATCCACAGAAAAGTCAGTCCGTTAACTTAGCTGATTGGTTAAGGCAACATTCTGTTTGACTTTCCTTGATAGCGGTCTGTTATACTTAATAATGAAAACTTAGGAAAGTGGCATTGAAGTGAATGGAGCATTCTACCACATTATGAGGAGCTGTGTAATAAAACAAAAAATAGTTTAATAACAAATCCACAAACAAGTATAGGCAATTCCAGCATTATGGACGTGACATTTGCATGCATTATTGATGAACAAAATGGCCCATAACCTCTGCAAACCTAGCAGTATTTCACATTTTTCTTCATTTTTTGCAGTGGAAGTTTGGTAATATAGGATGTGTTGTAAGTGTAGTAATTTTGGGAATTGCACCGAGTTATTCTGCCTAGCTCACTAACTCGGCAAGTGTTCGACTATGGTTGAAACCACTTCGGACCACTTGGCTGGACGTCACGGTTCAGAGGACCCTGGGGTGAGTCGACTCCGGAACATTCCTTTAATTGCAACATTTGCCACCCTCTAACAACGTAGGTTGCAGACAATTTGTCTGAACACTTTTTAGGGCCAAACATTATTGTTTATTATTATTCTCTGGGCCAGGGGTTCTCAACCTTTTGCAAGCTGGGCCCCCCTAAAGCGGCTTCATTAGACCTGGGGCGCCCCTATCCCCTCCCGGTCCCAACCCTCCTACCGGTACACTACCTCGGATGGAAGGATAGGTAGATAGAATTGGATAAAAATTCATTTTGTGTTTTAAACAGCAATATATGTTATTCATCATGAAAGGCAACATAAAATTACATAGTTAGTTACTATTCCTGACAAAAAAGGTTACTTTTCCCCCAACTATTTTATTCCAAAACTTCTGTTGGATCAATACTCAAAAATCTTGGCTTCCTGGCATCTAAACTCAATAAGTGTATGTCATCTAACATTGTAACAATTAGGCTTGTGTAGTAGTGTGAAGATCTGGGCTCCTCCCTTTAATTGGCCAATTGCTAAACTAATTGGACAGCTGGGGTGAGTGTACAAAAACCGGTGCAGTTTCTTGGGTAAACCGCGCAACATCTCCCCTGCTGTCTTTGTCCATACTCCTGGCTGCCTGTGTACTGGGAGAAGTTTTGCGTTTGTTTGCCTTTGTCCTTTTGTCAAATTAGCATTGTTTTAATGTGTACCATTTCTGGTGTTTTAGCCTCCTAACAGTGGTGATTCCCAACTATGTTTTGTTTAGGTAGGTTCTGTCCAGATGGCTGTATCATGTCATGCTCAGTCTAAACAAAGGTTCCTCTGCCGTCACTGGCAACTGTGACGTGTTACTTGGTTTTCTCTCCACAAGCGATCTGCTACTGACAAGTTAGTATGTAGCTTGATATCTATTTCTGAGTTAGCTTAAGTTTTGTTTATCTTTTCAATATTAATCTTTTATCATGTATTGTAGGAATCATGAGCCGACGTGCCTACTGCTGTTTTGCTCAGATGTGGTTCGGTTTCGTTTCCCATGCTGGCTTGACAACAACTACTCAGTCCTGTCTGAAGTTATTTGTTCTCTACATGGCCAATGTCCTATTGGATGACTAGTGCTTGATTATGTATGTGTGTGCAGGGTGAATAGTATATGTCATGTGAAGCTGCTCCTTCTGATGGATGCTAGACATGGAGTTCCGTTTTATTTCATGTAATGGTCTTGTGTTACTTTTCCTTTGAGCACCAGTGGGAGGACTGTTGGTACTTACAGTAGATCATTAGTACCTGCCTTCCATAGTGTTGTAAGATTGTGTGTGTGTGTGTGTGTGTGTGAGTGTGTGTGTACATCATGCTCAGCTCAGCTAAAACCCCTTTGTTTCCTTTCTAGGTGCTGAAAGTGGGGAGGCAGCCCCAAACCCTAGGTGGTGGTACCCTCTTCCTGTGTGCCGTGATCACGTGTGCCTGTCAAGTGTGTGTGTGGGTGTGTGCACGTGTGAGTGGTTGTCTTTCTCCCTGGGACCCCCTAGCTTCCAGATCTGCTCTCCCTACCGGTATGCCTCAGCCCTAACATTTCCCTCTTTCCCCTGTCCCATGTGTATAGAGTGCCCCTGTCTGTGTGTCTGTTAATAAATTATTTTTGTTTGGATGGAACCACGTCTCCTGGTATTTTGAGCTAACGAACTTGTCCACCTTAAGTAAATCTTGTGATTCAGCAAATGGTTAAGAAGTTCAAGGTTATTCTAGTCTAGGTTTAATCCCTAGTGGCGTAGTCGGTTACATTAATTTTCAATAATGCCACACTTGCACAATGTTAACTTATTTGTGAAAAATATGCCTACATTGGCTGTATCACATGAATCAAAAACTTAATCAAAGCTATTTGTCCTTACTTTTAGGTTTTTAAAAAGGTAAAAAATGATTGTAGGCCTATTTACTGAAATAAATCATGTAAGAATACAGAATAAGCTATACGTGCAGGAAGGAGAGGCAGAGAGGGTTGAAGCGTAATCAGTATTCCATGATCTTTGGGGGAGGCAGAGGCAGAGAGAGAGAGCGCGTGTGCGCGCATGTGTGTGTGTTGTCTGGGCGCGTCAGGGGGAGAGAACGATAATGAGTGACAGTGTTGGTGCGTCCAATTCTTATAAATATCACAGGCCTACTTGGGCATTATCAGAACTGGAAATATAATTGTAAATAGCGTAACTAGCGCTAGTGTTTATATTACCGGTAGTAAACAAATCAGCTAGCGCAGGATTTTAAGCAATTTTGAGACGCTTGGTGAACTGCAGTTGCCTGCAGTTCTGTGCGGATATTCTCGGCACAACTTGACAATGTTGGCCGCGTCCATATACTTTGTTCTCTTTACCTTTCATGTCAGCCTATCTTTGATGTTTCCACGCTAGCTGTCCTGTATTTACAAACGCGAAGCTCGGTTTTCCGATCTCACTTGGCTACCTAAGAAATTTTTAAAAATCACGCAGTTTGTATTTTTTAATGGACTTCAAACTCCGTGTGGAAAAGTGATGTAGGCGAGTAGCCCACGCAAAACTTGAGGTTGATTTGTTTCTGTGTTGTAGTAGGCCAACTACTTACATTTCCAACACAGAGATTTATTATTTATTTTCTTGTAATGATTTTTCCCACCTCGTCCTGAAGCCTACTAGCGCCCCCCTGGGAGAGTCTCCGCGCCCCCCCAGGGGGGCGGGCCCCCCCGGTTGAGAACCACTGCTCTGGGCTGTGTCACAGGTTCCAGCGTTATCTGTCCCTACTAAAAAGCATATTGTAGGCTAGTTGTAGGCTACTCAGTTGTTCATGTCCAAAGTATACACAGCCGAATTTATTGGTCTTAAAATGTGACATATTTCAAGATGATTTATTAGATATTTGTTAACTCAGTAGGAGCTTGTTGTGTTCTCAGTCTGGCTGTCTTTATATGGATGGTCATCAAATACTCTGCAGAGACAGACCAGCTACAAAGAAACATGGACCAACTGCAATTATCCAATAATGTGACGCAAAAAAATTGATCATTGCCAGCCAAACTCAGCAGAGACAAAGACTAACTGTGAAATACCAAAAATGTAGTGGATCAACAAAATCAGCAGTTACAAAGAAATATGGATCAACTGCAATTAACGAACAATAACGTGACCCAAGAAATGGATCATTGCCAGGCAAAAAACACCAAACTCTGCAGAGAGAAACTGCAGTGATAAGAAAAATCTAGTGGACCAACAAAATCTGTTACATAAGAAAAAGGTGAAGTTGGCATTTCAGAAGAATGCTTTGATAGAAAAAAAGGGAGGATATTGACTGCAGAGAAACAGAAGTTGTCAAACATTTGTTTTGACTCCTGAGTATAAGGAACTAACTTTTGTTGCTTCTGTGTATTGGCCTGAGTACAGCCTCAGGCACTTGTCTTCACCACAGATGGCAAAAGTACACACTGTCCATGTTCATAGTATATACTGATTATAGATACAGTAGATGTTTTTAATGTTTTAGGAGTGATAAGGTATTTTTTATAATTTGAGTTAGTTATTCAGGTAACGTTTTAATTTACAGCCAGTGGGTAATTATTAGGTAAGAATGGTGTAACAAAAAAGTATCAAGGGATAAATTACTGAGTACTTACAGCGTAAGTTTGCTGGAATAACACACGCTCACGCTTTATTTTACAGCCCGTTAAGTACTGGCCAAGTACAAGTAAGAACAACATAACAAAACAGAACTTAATGTGTTATATTGCCATAATTATAAATGTGGGGTAACCTGAATGCAGAAGGGTATAGGAAAGCAAGGGTTGGATCAACTTGCACGCACTTTATTTGACGGCCCGCGCATCCAACATTAGGGTGTAGTAACAAGAAGTTTTGAGGTGTTTAGGTAATTCCACGGCATTTATTATTTAGCCTACTTTTCAGGCCCATTTCACACACAGACTGCGCGTTCGCGGTGCGGAAGTCAGGACAGGAGCCACGCAGAACAGGCGTGCTGGCTGAATGTGTGCATTCTAAACGGAAATGGACCAAAACCATGCCCGCATCTGCTCACACACAGGTTTGTGGTGTGACATGGATAGGCAGAGACAGCGGTTTGACAAAGATGCCATTTTCACATGAAGGTCTAAGCGAAACGAAGAGGCTCACAACAGCCTCCTTACCATGAGAGTTACCGACCTGACTGATAATAATTCTGTTCATCAACAACAACAACAAGGGAAGGATGCGCGGGCTGTAAAATAAAGTGTGTGCAAGTTGATCCAACTCTGGCTTTCCTATACGCTTCTGCATCCAGTCTACCCCACACTTATTTTGTAATTATGGCAATATTACACATAAAGTTCTATTTTGTTATGTTGTTCTTACCTGTAATTACCCAGTACTTCACAGGCTGTAAAATAAAGCTTGAACGTGTGTTATTCCAGCAAACTTAAGCTGTAAGTACTCAGTAATTTATCCCTTGATACTTTTTTGTGACACCATTCTTACCTAATACTTACCCAGTACTTCACGGGCTGTAAATTAAAGCGTTACCGTTATTCATTATCGGACAGTTTTCTTTTTCTGTCTTTTTTGTGTATGTATCTTTACTTAAAGTTAAATAAATAATAATTAAAAAAAGATCAAAAGTAATGATAATGGTCAGAAAGTCTGTTCTGCAGCCTGAGCCATTTTTAATATAAGGAATTTTATTCAATATAAATTTATTAACCAAAATGTTCTCATTGAACCAACAGTGCCTCTACAAATGATTACAAATGGCTACAAATCCATTATAGAAGGCAACAATGTCCTGTGCATGCCTTGACCAACTTCAGAATTATTGCTTTGAAAGGCATTTTTACCTCCGCCAAGGAGGTTATGTTTTCGGTCGCGTTGGTTTGTCTGTCTGTCTGTCTGTCTGTTTGTTTGTCCGTCAACAGGATAACTCGAAAATACTTCAAAGAATTTGGATGAAATTTTCGGACAATGTGTATTTGGGACAAGCAAGAACTGATTCAATTTTGGTGATCTGGAATTTATATTGTGTCTGTGACCACATTGCCTTGGTGGAAGGCTGCACTCTCTGAGCGCTTTTCTAGTTTAATTATCAAATTAGCCCAGACTTTTGTTCTTTTTAAGGCCTGGAATAGGTGCTTAAGTCTGTCTGCTCTGTCCATGCACTCATCGAATGAGGTGACCCTCACCATACTATTGAACACATCTGGTTAAAAAGAACGGGTATTAACCAGTTATCATTATTTTTAGTGATCAATTCTGTTCCAGAACATAAAAATCTAGTTTCTAGTCATTTTTGTTCTAAACAAAATGGCAAAAGTTTCTGGTTTTTGTTTTCATTCCATGAACCTGTTCAAAGACTAAAGGGGGATACTTGTTATATTGCAAAATGCATCCACATATTATTTTTTAACAATGTTTAGGCACAGTGAAAGCAACTTGAATAGGCTATTTCTTTACTTTCCAATACATAAAACTGCATGTGATCAATGTACAGTATTTTTTTTTCAAAGTTGGCAGAGGGGTTACAAGGAGTGGTCTAAGCACTACTAGCTGCAGGGTACATCATTAGAGAATTTGTGAGAGATGACATTCAGTGTGACTTCCTATATGCATTCATTGTATAGATCACTGAAGTCTAAATCTACAGAAGCATATGGTCTGAGTAGGGAAGCACAGATGGAGCTCATTTTCACCAATCCACAAACCATCCAACCGGAGACATCTACTGATGAGAACAAGAAAATTCAAGACCCTCCAGGTTTGTTTATTCACCTGAAAAATTATACTGTGATGATATATTAGTTGTACTCAGATTCTGGCCAATGTTGTTGTTGTCATTCTGGTTCAGAATTGGTTGGTCTTACCAGTCCCCGCAGGATTTCAGATTGTTGCACTCAAAAAATGGCAGATTTTGCAGATGGTTTTCTGAAAAATAATATTTAAATAATGATTTTAGGCCTTTTTTTTTTTTTTTTTTTACAAGTGTGGAAGCCAGTAAAAATTACATTTCTGATTTTTTCTTTCTTTACTTTTTCTTTTAAATAGTAGTTGTTTGTTTGATGATGGCAATGGGCACATGTATGATCGCAATGTAGTGAACAATGTCATATTACAACAAGGTTATTTTATTTTGAGGTTGTCTGTATCCGCCACTCAGAACTGCAGAATGCAAATCCTGTCTAGTGGCAACTATCGGCTACTTTTATTTCACCCTTATTTAACCTTCATATGACTATATACTAGTGCTGTCAAACGATTAAAAAAAATAATCTGATTAATCACAAAATTTTTCAATGATTAATCATGATTAATCACTTTTAATCGCAACTCATTTACCCCAGTAAGAATTTGGATGCTAGAGTATGTTGGATCCTTATTTTGCCCTGTAAAGGCCCGGGTACTAAGTAGTTGGCTTTATTCGTCTCAAATGGGGCTACTCCCAAGGATTCCCCAAACATGTTGTTGGACAGTCAGGAGCTAGGCCATGATCTTTGTATAGTTTGACTTGATAGCCAAGCCTTTTTCTATCTGAAATTGAACATAATACATGTCATGAATTTGGAACCATATTCATCAGGATTAATCTGAGTTAATTTTTTTAATCAGAGTTATTTTTTTTGGATTAATCACGTGATTAATCAGTTAATTTTGCCAGCACTACTATATACATGTCATCCAAATTCAATTGGAGATGGATCAAAGCTCAAAAGTATCTCAAATAGTGATGAGGATTTACATATTACTGCATTAAGATGGAGAAGGAAGGTGTGGTTGTTGCATGTCATCTTCTACCTCATCATAATATTCATCACTGTTAACTTTCATATTTCATATTCTGCTTGATTGCATTGAGTAGGCTATGAATTTAAGCATTAATGTAAACAAGAATCTGACTTAAAGCCTAGTTTCCATCTAATAATAAATATAAAAACCCTGAATGTCAAATGAAAGTGAATGAAAGTACCTGAATGTTGTCTTTAAGAAAAAGAAGAAAATTTGATGCTAATTTGCTGATAATGTTGATTGGTCTAGGCCAGATGAAGATGAATTGTCGATTTCCTCAGAGGTAGTATAGTCTACATGAAAAAGCAGGAGCAATAGCTTTTCACTCCATTTGATATCATTATTTATCAATTTATTAAGTAGGATTACTTGTGTTTTCTGAATGCACACACTCAGAGGGAGAGAGAGATATGCAGAATGGAAGACAGAGTTTGTCACTCCAAAGTGTAAGGTTACGCTTGCAATAGGAACCTTTTAATATTTGAATGGTTGATGGCCATGAGCAAGAATACTTGTGATTGGCAGCTGTTTTGCTACAGGCATACTATTATCATACTGAATGTAGTCATCTCTGACTACATTCAGTACTCATACTGTTTTGTGTTAACCATGGTCAATCTATGCATCAGACTTTACGGATACTTTATTAGGCCCCAGGCAGGTAGGCTGAGTCCATGAGGCGTGGATCTGCCCAAGGTTTCTTCCTACATAACAAATTATTTACAAAGCGAGGGAGTTTTTCCTTGCCCCTGATTCTCATGGATGCTTCCCGTACTGTCTGTAAAGCGCCGCGAGACAACATACTGTATTTGTGCGCTCTACAAATAAAATTGAATTGAATTGAATTGAATACTATTCAAAAGATGCACAGGTTGCAGTGATACTGTACATCAAAACTGCATTTGGGACTGTCTGAATTTGTGTTAGTTACGATCACAAGAGTGCAAAATCCTGGAGGGTCTGGTCTTACTGTAAAATATGACATGTTTCAGAATAACTTATCAACAGTATCTGTTATTTCAGTAGGAGCTGATACAACAGAAGTGAAACACAACAGAGTGGCTGTTGTGATTCTGGGGTTGTTGAGTGTTCTCACGCTGGCTGTCATTACATGGATGGTCATCAAATACTCTGCAGACACAGACCAGCTGCTAGGAAATATGGCTCAAATGCAACATACCAACAACAATGTGTCCCAAGAAATAGATCACTGCCAGGCAAGAAACGTCAACTTCAGCAGAGAGAGAGACCAACTGCAATATACCATAAATCTAATGGACGAACACAATCAGCAGTTACAAACAGATGTGGACCAACTGCAATTAACCAAGGAAAATTTGACCCAAGAAATAGATCATTGCCAAGCAAGAAACACCAATCTCAGCAGAGAGAAAGAACAACTTGAAAATACCTTAAATCAAGTGGAACAACAAAATCAGCAGTTACAAAGAAATATTGACCAACTAGAATCAACCAAAAACTACTTGAACCAAGAAATAAATCGTTGGCAGGCAAGATACACCACCCTCAGCAGTGAGAAAAACCAACTGCAAAATGCCAAAAATCTAGTGGACCGACAAAATCAGCAGTTACGTAATGAAAAACAGAAGTTGACAGCAGAGAAACAGAAGTTGTCACTCATTTGTCGTGAGTTTACCTCTGTTCCCTCTATTGGCCTTGTGTTCAGCAGAGATAGCAAAAGTGCACACTGTCCTGTATACACTGACTACAAATAATGATATAGATAGATAAATAGATAGATAGATAGATAGATAGATAGATAACCATCATCATAAACTACATATTGATAAAATAATGTAAATTGATAAATAGAATAGAATCAAAATCCTACAAAATGCACTCTATGTACTATATTGTTTCCAGTTTTTACTACATTTCAAACTACCTTGATAACTCAAAAAACAGTGCTGGATGAAGATTCTTTTAATTCTCATTGCAGGGAGTTACGGGTGGAGATGTTACTATGTTTCAACTGTACAAAAAACTTGGAGTGCCAGCAAACAACACTGCATTAATTTAGGGGCACATCTGGTGATTATTAACAGTGCTGATGAACAGGTAAGAATGAAAAAATTGAAAGCAAGACAAAGAGAGATTTGAAAATTTCATTCTCTGGCTCGTAGATGGTAGCCTGGCTAATAAGCCGACTGTTGACTCTGTCATACAGTCAGGAACAATGCAATTGAAACATGTTTCCGTTTGAATATGACGTATTCTCTCACCTGGCTCTCACACCTCCAACTTCCGCTCTTCATACCACTGTTTTACGCACATTTAATACACATTTCTCTTTGATATATTATCATTATCGTTGGGAAGCCGTACACTACACAGGTAAAGGCTGGAGATGAGCTGGGAAGCTGATGGAACATGCTGATAATCAGAACTGTCAAAATCCTTTCTCAATCACAGTTGGTCTACCCTTCCCGTCCTCTGTCCCTCAATATTGTGGTGGCGCTTGCATGCACTTCACGAGATTGTGAGCGTCACAAAATATTATTTGCACACTCATCACAGATCAACCAAATCTTTTGAAGTGTAGCAACGTTCCGGAATAGTGTTGCAACAATGCTTGCAAAGTTGGTATTTGCCTCAAATTAAACCATGTGCTAAAAACTCAACCACCTACTTCCAGAATTACTTCCAGGTCATCCTTATCGGTGCTTAACAAACCAAAGACGCAGGACATTTTTCTTTATTGCTCTTCTCTTTTTTTCTAGGATTCAGCGTTTCCTTTTCGGTGCCTAAAAGATATCAAAACATGGCGCTTGGTTCCATATCATAAGTGATATTCAAGCGTAAAACACCATAAACGAGTCCTTATTCATTTCTCATGCGACTTCCAAAACAGAATAATGAATGAACGAAAAAGTACACCCCTTTAGAACTCTTCTGCTTCACTCAAGTTTTCAAATTGGGCGCGAGTGTGCAAAAGCATCACCCATAAACACATTCACATTTCGACATAGGCCTACTGTTTGAGACTGTGTTTAAATATCTGCCACAAAGTGTATCAGCAGAATGTGTATCTGGATACATTATACGACATGAGGCAAATATAGACTCAGTATTTCACCTGCCAGGATAGCTGGACAGCTAGGCAAAATATGACATGTGTCATATGAATAGTATAATATTATTATATTCTTAAGACGACATATTCATGATATGCTGCAGATTTGGCCAAATTCTAATGAAATACGTAGTCAGAATATTTCAATATATTGTTTGAGACTGTGTTTAAATATCTGCCACAAAGTGTATCAGCAGAATGTGTTTCTGGATACATTTTACTACATGAGGCAAATATAGATACAGTATTTCACCTGCCAGGATAGCTGGACAGTTAGGCAAAATATGACATGTGTCATATGTGAATAGTTTAACATTATTATATTTCTTAAAACGACATATTCATGATATGCTGCAGATTTGGTCAAATTCTAATGAAATACGTAGTCAGAATATTTCAATATATGACTTGACCCTCGGTTTTGGTATTTGACACAATTGGTGTTGGATACACCACACTGCCTTTGGCTTTATGGTTGTGGCCGAACCACAGCCGTGGCGATATCCACTAACTAACACCATGACCATGAGTGTGGTATTGCTTTTATACTGTTTTGGAGCTAGTCTTAGTAAGTGAGGGCATCAGTATAATAAATGGAGAAAGAACTTTCGCATCTGTCAGCTCAGTGGAAAATGTGGAGTGGTTATTATCTGTAAATAGTCACTTGTGGTAGCGGAGTATATCTGTCCTATGTCCTGTCCTAGTGATCCTTTGAATGTGTCTCATCCAATCAAAAATAGTTTGACCGTACCTAACTGTTGTATAAAACTGTATATCAAACTAAGGGCTAACTAACGGTTTGTTACTTGTTCATGGCAGAAATTTGTCTTTGGTATTGGAAAGAGAGTTTGGATTGGTCTGTCTGACAGTCAGTATGAGGGAACCTGGAACTGGGTCAATGGCCAAAGAATGTATGGCGGGTAAGATCACTGGAAAAGTTCTTTAATTTCAGTAATTCAATGTAGAACATGAAACTCATACATTAGATTCATTACACAGTAGCCTAAATGAAATATTTCTAGTTGTTTTTTGCATAAATTTTGATAATAATGCCAAATTCCAAATTCAGCATATCACATAATAGAATATTACATGGTGATTATGACTTGGTTTTGGTACTTTTGGCAGTGTGGACAAGTGCCAAGTCTCGCTGGATAAATGAAACCAGCAGTTTCATAAAGCTTGTCACTTGAGGAAAGCAATAGGGTGCTGAAAACTTTCCTGGTAGATTGATCTGCAATGATCTGGGGTGCGTTTCCAAAATCGCTAAGAGCTATAATTTACGAGCTAACAGGTGCCTACCAACATCGTAGGAACCATGAAACTACCAGCGAGGTGTTCCTCAAAATCATGGTTCCTACACTATTGTAAACAACATCGTAACTTGATCCGTACCTACGACACCTCTTCACCTCCCGTAACAAGCTAGTGTCCTACTGGAAGATTGTAGTCAGCAGAGGGCGTTGAACATCCCATAGTTGGGTACTTTTGGAGACAACGAAATTGTTGATTAAAAAAACTTCAGTGCTGAGCAAGACTTGGTTATGGGCTAACAATGTGATTTCTTGCTAATTATTAATAATTGTTAAGGCCAAGTTAGTCTCCTTGAGTATTTTCATAATGTAAAATAGGCAAGAGATAGCACATCTCATCTATGACTTAGGCATGCCTCTGTGTGTGTGTGTGTGTGTGTGTGTGTGAAACTGAGAGCTTACTTCTGCCTTCCTTTCCTATGTTATTAAGGAAGGATTTTGATTGGGAGAAAGTTTCCATGTGGTGATAATTGGTGATAACAGGTGTAGTGGTAGGCTTATTTCAATGAGGAGATTAGATGGTTTAGTTGTTAATGTGGGTGTTATTAATCGGTAGACGTTCAAATTCAAAGATGGAATTGCATGGAACAAGCAGGGACACACAAATTGGATAGCCTTAGTCAAGGCCTAGGCACTGATGCGTAAAATAAGACCAAACAGCATAGACAACAAACTTTTTGTATTGTTTTAAATAATTGTTTTTTATAATTGAGACCAAGTTTCAGATTCATTAAAAGGACTTGATGTTACATCCCTAACATATATAGCACCACTTGTAGGGAGGGTGGGCACTATGCAGCTTTTGCAGCGGAACACATCGTCAGTTGTGTACCAGAGCATCACTGGATGTTTCGGCCACTTATCACAATACACCCTCTGCTGAGGCAGGCCCACCACAGGTTGATCAGGCCTGGGTGTGTGTCCCGCTGCTAGCTGTTCCTAGCAGCCCAGATGGTATCTCCTCTCTTCAGCCACAGCCAATGGCTTGTCCACTCTGCAGTATTGGCCAGCTCCTTGATGGCTTGCCTGTGGGCCTGCCCCCTGACTCCAACTTCCCTAAGGAGCTTTGCTGTAGTGCTTGCTACAAAGCCCCTGCAGCCCACCTCCACCGGACGCACCCTTATCTGCCAGCCTTTGCCTCAGCTGCAAGCTCGGAATAACGCAGCTTCTTGCGTTCAAAAGCCTCTTCAAGAGCATCCTCCCAGGGTACTGTTAACTCAATGATGTAGGCAAGCTGGCAAGAGTTAGACCAGAGGAATAATAAGAATTTCGGCATCGGCTACAGTCACCTGGATTTGAACCCTAGAATGCGCTGTTTTCAATGATTGTGTTCCAAAGCGACATGCTTAACCCACTAGACCACCTGCTGCACACCTCATGAGCTCACATCTAGATAGACTACTTGCCAAAATAATTTCCTGTCGTTATTACCTCCTGTATTTTCACACGAAGGTGAAGATAAACTAAACCACCTTTGGCATATGAATTAATTTAATTTTATATTGATCACAGGTCCATGTAACCACTGTTATTATCGACAATGTCAACATAAATGTATAAACAGGACTGGCACGCTTGCCGCGAATGCGCCCGAGTACTCTTCCAAACACATGGTCGTAAGAACCAAGGTGGTACATACCAACATAGAAACTTACTTAGTACGTTGCTGGTAGGCGATTTTAGATGAGCGACTACTTATAGTTCCCACGAACATCGTACAACATTCATTGTTGTAAGGGAAACACACCCCAGGGCATGATTGTAATTGTGGATTAAAACTAGCTGATGGTTCCTCAAATCTTCAGTGATTAACGCTAGACTTGGACACAACTTGGATTTTATGTCCCAAATTGTAAAGCAGATTATGCTGCTTTCTAGTGACAAAAGTTATGGAGACAGACTTCATTCATCCAATAGGCCCCAAAAGTACCAAAACCTGGTCAAATTACCATGGAATGCTGAATTTGGGGTTTATGCAGAATTTTGTGTTTTCTGTAAACAATCAAAAATATTTTGCTTATACTCTCCAATGAAATATTTTATGAGTGAGTTGCATATTTAACATTTTATTACTGAAATGAATGTACTTTTCCACACCTACCGGTAGATATAGACTCAAAAGTAGTATTTTTTCCACCAATTAATTTGTAACTCTGTGGCAATGTGAGGCATAATTTAAATTCACACACTAAGTGGCTAGTTAGTGGTTTATAACAATCCTTAACATATATTCTCAGGTACTGGGAGGATGGTGAGCCGAATAACGAGAGAAACAGAGAGGACTGTGTAGAGATCGTACCTGTCAACTCTTATATCTTGGTGTCGAAAACTAATGAGCCACTGAAAAGCTGGAATGATAATGATTGCTCTAAATATAATTATTACATCTGTGAATATTAATTCTTCAGAATTAATTCAATATGACTTAGCAAGAATCAGATGTAAAATTACTGTAGGCTAATTATCAGTGGACATTTCTATCATTTTGTTTCTATATATTAAAGGTATAATCCAGCGTGAATCACCACCTAGCCCTGCTGTTTTATACTGCTAATAATAAGCGCTACTGAAAGCCACCTCAATGATAAAATTTTGTGCATCGTAGACCGAGTTTGTGAAACGGCACCTAACACTAACTGAATGAGGCATGTCAAAAATGAAACCTAATCGATTTGCTTTCGTTTTGAAATGCCCCATTCTGTTAACGTTAGCTGCCGTTTCGCCATCTCAGTCTGCCTTGCATGAAATCCTGTGATTGAGGTGGCTAACAATAGCGCTTGGCTCCTTTAACATTCTGTCATGTTTCTTTTATTTTTTTCATTTTATAGTAACAAACTCGTGAGTTACTGCAGTCTATTTCAGTAACATTGTGTTTGTGTGGCAGAAGCTCCAGTATATACTGTCACTCTACTAAAGTAAATATTATTTTTAAAATGGATGGTGGTGGGTTTGTTGACTGAAATACATGTTCCTTTGGTTTGGAAATCATGATTTATCAATGATTAATAAACAGTACAATAAACAGCATTTGTTTAGTTAAGTTGTTATGGACAGAGGATGGGGGCACACTGTTGTAGACTTGTCAGCTGTCAATCAATTGTCGCACACTCGTTCTTTCAAAATATCAATACTTTTACTTTGGCCATTTAATCTTTGTTTTTGACACTTTGTTTTGGCGATAATTTTTGCCAGGAAAATTACTGTTGTGTTGCTATGACAACTATAGGTGGAACATCACGCACATTGGTGATTGTCTAGGCCTACTAAATTTACACATGTCTGACCTACATTATCAGATCAAACACTCTACCACATCCTGTACTGTATAAACAATTCCCCTTTAGTCTGTCCTGTGGCCTGTCATTTAGATGAAATGTAAGGATGAATTATATAAATTAATATTTTGTTAATGTTGTTTAAATCTGAATGTTGGGATGTTGCAAATAAAAAAGGTGTCAAAACATGCAAGTAATAGGCTAGGCTGGAAAATTGTCCAATGACTTGAGAATTGTACAGCTCATAGTCCGATGACGCAACTTTGTATAGAATGTAATAATGTAGTCAGTCATAGGGGCCAAAATTTTAACAAGTTAAAAGCAAAGTGAATTTGAAAAGTTATTACTGTAGGCCTAGTTGTATGGTAGCCTAAAGTTCACCCTTCATCAAGTTTATTCTCAAGTTTCCTCTGTGTGGGTTAGAGTTGAGGAAGTGGCTCTTCTTAAAATTCATGATGGCTCAAATTACCCACACTGATCTTTGCGTTACACATTGCATATTGGCAGTATACAATCATTACATTCAGCATTAGGCTGACGCTATACATGACGCTAGGCATGACTAGTACTGAGCAGGCATTTATGTCTATTGAAGATGACATGATTTATGTTAATCACACACCAGTCCAGGCTAGGCCATACAGAAAAAAGAGGGAAAACTCTAAGGTAAGTTTTTTTTCCTAACCAATTGAAATTTGATGTGAATTTATGTGGAAAACTCTTTATTGTATCAGATTATAGTACACAGTTAAGGCTAAAAAAATTGCCAACGTAATACTATTTACAGTCTTTTTCTGATAGATAATGCACAATTTTTTAAACCTTTGACTATTTTTGCAAAACTCTTCACACAAATTGCAAAACCTTTTACCCAATTTCCAAAACATCATAGATTACTTGAAAAAGCAAACATTTTTTTGATTAACTGTTAACAATTTTTTTTTTAATTAAATGGCATTTCTATACATGACTACACACAACCCATGAAATTAGTAAGCACACAGAGCACCAACTGAACACTGACAGTAAGAATGGAAAACACATTTGGCATTTGCTTACTCTGTGTGGAGAGCACATCAGTTTTCCTATCCTTTTCCTATAATTTTGTAATGCATGCAGGTTAGTATCATGTGTATGCTCACGTATCCAAATGTGCAATGTTTTGTGTATTTTTGTATATTTATCTCCACCAAGGAGGTTATGTTTTAGCCAGTGTGTGTGTGTGTGTGTGTGTGTGTGTGTGACTGTCTGTGTACAAAATAACTCAGAAAGTACTGCAAGGATTTGGATAACATTTTCGGACAACGTGTGTATTGGGACAAGTAAGAACTGATTCGATTTTGGTGGCGATATTTTGTGTCTCTGACCACATTGCCTTGGCGGAGGTCTGCATGCTTATCTATCTATTTATTTATTTATTTATTTATTTATTACCTTTTTTCTTTTTTTTTTTACAGTTTTCAGAGATGTTGATGTTTCAATCTGACCTCAACCCTTTCTCTACTTTTCACTTCACGATTCTTATCTATCTTTCTGTGTTCTGTCATGTTCTCTGCTCCTAATTCTTAAACCTCTTTCACTTCACAAAAAGTGTTTTGTCATGTGTCAATATAGGAAACCAATTCTTAGAATAGTGTGAGTAGAAGACAGAAGTTCATAATTTTTTCTGCAAGTGTGCTATAAAATTGCAAATGAGTCTTATGCAGTGAGTCGTATTTTCTGTTTAGAAAACACTGTGTTACAAAATTTCAAACAATGTTTAAAGCACGATTTAGACTTACTGTTTGGCAGTATTTGTGAATAGATTGGCTACAACTGTTAGTGGTTTCAGAAATTGTGCCGAAAGAATCATTATTAGTATTTTAGGATTCAGAAAAAAAACTGTAAGTGTGGCATCCCTTTGCATTACCAAGTGGTCTCAATCAAGAGATTTTTAGTACATCAATGGTGGAATGAATTAAGCCATGTTCTTCTGGCAGCTTAGAGGTAATTAAAAAAACATTTCTCCTAAAATTGTTTGGTATAGCTGATATCACAGGAGTGAAATACAACAGAGTGGCTGTAGTTTGTCAAGGACTGCTCATTGTTGTCCTGCTCACTGCTATCATGTGGATGGCCTTCAAACACACTGCAGAGACAGACCAGCTTGAAAGACATATGGTCCAACTGCAATTAATCAACAGCAACTTGACACAACATAGAGATCTCTGTCAGTCAAAAATCAATAACCTGGATACTGCGTTAGTCCGAAAGTATTGGGACTTTTTTTTTTTTTTTTTTTGTAACATGAGGGACAAAACGTGTGTTGCTGGCTCATTAGCTGAAGTCCTGCCAAGTGACTGTAGCATATATCTTAATTTTTCACTTTTAAAAATTCCCTTTTGTTGGTCTAATACAGTGTACAGTATTACCATAGGAGCTAAAGTAATTCATTGATTAATCGTTTTAACCTCTTATTGCAGATACTCCTCAATGGAAACATTTTGGTTCTAGTTTGTACTACATTTCAACTGAAAAGAAATCATGGGATAATAGCAGACGACACTGCATGGACCAAGGGGGGCATCTGGTGATTATTGACAGTATGGAGGAACAGGTGGGGGAAAATCACAATGACTGACTCACATTGAGTGGTTACATGGACAGGAATGTAATCTTAAAATGCATAGACGTTAACGAGACTTATCACCCGGTGGAATGGAATACTGCTTTCTGATTGGCTGTCAGGGTGTCCGTTATGTAAGGGATAACGGCCGCCAAGGTGTCCCGATATAGAAAAATAATGGACAACGCGTATGGCGAAGAACAGCCCGACGGTGAAGCCGAAGTCCATTATTTTTCTATATCGGGACACCTCGAAGGCCGTTATCCCGCTTATCACCCGGTTGCAACTAAAACGTATAGATGGTAAGCATGTTTAAAACATAAAAGAAACATGTGGCTCCATTTAGAAAGAAGTTATCCTGTTCGGTTGGGGTACTATTTTCTAATGAAAGAAGATCCGCAAGGCTGCATTCTAAAGAGCATTGATAAAGAGCGCTGGTTAAACTTTTTTAACCCAACAATGCCTCAGGTGTCCTGTTATCTCGAAATAACGGACACCCTGACATCCAATCAGAAAACAGTATTCCATTCCACCGGGTCATAACTGCGAATACATGCGCCAGCTTCAGTCAGAGCAAAGATCATGGAATCCTCTCTGGTCAGAGTTCGCAGAGCGCTTTGGGGACTTTCAGAAGTATAGCGCACTGTCCTCTTTCTTGATCAAGCCAGTTTTGACGGACATGAAATTGATTTGGCTCTGATAAGAGTGGTTGGGCACATATGGAAATGCAGATGATTGAGTTGAAGAGCTCAACATTGTGGGTGAGCAAGTTGACAGAGCTACGTGTTCAATTAACTTCCAAAACACATCACAGGGTCACTTACGCCTGCTGGGCATCTTTACCGAAAAGTTCAACTGTCTTCGCAATATCGCACTTACCCTGATATAGCCCGCCCATAATACGACTGTTCATCAGCAGTAATTCAATTCAATTCAATTCAATTTTATTTGTAGAGCGCACAAATACAGTACATTGTCTCGCGGCGCTTTACAGACAGTACGGGAAGCATCCATGAGAATCAGGGGAAAGGAAAAACTCCCTCGCTTTGTAAATAATTTGTTATGTAGGAAGAAACCTTGGGCAGATCCACGCCTCATGGACTCAGCCTACCTGCCTGGGGCCTAATAAAGTATCCGTAAAGTCTGATGCATAGATTGACCATGGATAACACAAAACAGTATGAGTACTGAATGTAGTCAGAGATGATATGCACATAGTTTGTGTGATAGTCTGGGCCAAGGGATGGAGTCAGTAGTTGGAGTGTGGGATTAGTCAGTAATTGGAGTGAGATCAGAGTTCATTGGGTGTTGGTCGCCATCTAAGTAGTGGTCATCAGGGGGCCATCAGGCCAATTCCATCACGGGCCTCAGAGAAAAGGGGAGGATGGTCCTGGTGTGTGGCTCCAGGGAGGTTGGTCAGCATCCGTAGTGGGGTAGGGTTGGTGGCAGGGAGGTATGGGAGGTTCATCACTCAGCCAGTGCGTCGGGGCAGAGGAGGCAAGAGAAACAAAAAGAAACAGAAACAAGAGGATTAGGCCAATCTAGGAGGATATCACTTCATGATATGTGTCATATAATCTAGCTAGAGAGAGGAGAAAGAGGGTAGGCCTATTATGGTCGGGCTATGTCAGGCTATATCGCACTGGCTTTAATGTCAGTGTTCGGATCAACCTATCTGCGTGAACAGATCTACACATGAAGTAGCGTTATGTCCTTTGCCCCTCCCGAAGCCGTCTGACAGCGGAAGCATGCGTCCAACTTAAAGAGACCAATTACCAACCGCACATTTAAGGGGAAGACCAGGGATCACATTGACTATTAGGCCAAACATTTATTTTCTAACAAGGCAAGGCAGACCTATTTCAAATTGGCAGGTTATTGTTAATTAAGTTACTTTATGTGGCCTATTTTCCCCTTCAATCTGTGTTATTATTCATCAGTTCCATTTTCAGTAGGCTCTGTGAATAACATGCCTGTCAGATTTTGGATGTTAGGCCTACTTTGTGAATTTGTTGCCTATAAGGTTGTTATCTAATGGGAAGAGAGGGAGAGGGAAACATGGGTGTTCTAAATCCTTGAAGTCTGTGAGGATAAAACAGTGCAATTACATTTGCTAAATGCATTAAATGTCCATATCCATGTAAATCTGTCACCAGTATTTAATTTCACGTAGTTAACGACACCGACTGGCACACTAACTAATATGAAAATTTCTAAATGGCACAGCATGGCAAAAAGGTTGCCGACCCCTGATATAGAGGCATGTAATTTATTCGTTTGATTATCTTGTCTTTATTCAACAAGTCATCAAAAGGTTCATTGACAACATCAAGCAGGAGTGTTTTGGGCCATCTGTGAATGGTTTTCCATTTCTCACAATTGCTAAAGCACCAGCAAAGCTAGCTGTTTTCCAGTCACCTTGGACTTAGATGGATGGATGGATTGAAATAGACCTACATGAGAATGTTCTATATTTTTAATGTTATCATTCTTTTTATTAAAGATTTGTCTGTGAGCCAGATATAACCATCGAGCCACATCTGGCTCGTGATCCATAGGTTCCCTACCCCTGGTCTAAGGACTTAGAACTTACACAATGGCCTTGATGCTGCAAAGGCTGGCTTTTTGCATGGTGTAATTCCATAAGTTGTAAACAGGAACTTTGATGTCTGACACTCTTGTACAGATGCATCGCAGAACAGGGGTGTTTGCTGTGGATGAAAACTCATCAGCAAAGGCATCATCTTGCACAAGTCACCTTTATACACACATATTTATCTGTACAGAGATCACTGAATCAATCATACATACAATTCTGCTAACTGAATGCCTTTTGCAGGTAGTTGGATTGGATCTGAACAAAATTATACACACAACCCAGCCATTCATTGCGGTAGAAAACACATTTTCATACCTTTTTCCTGAAGAAGAAGGCAGACACAACTGTTTCACAATTATATAACTTGCTATTTGCTAGTATTTGCCAGTTATTTTACGGGTTCATTTATTGTCTCACAAGCAAATTCATGTTAATGTTTTTAACATGCTACTCTTAACAGAGATTAAAGAGAAAATAAATACATAATAAATATCTAGCTTTAATTTCTTTGATTTAGTATGCAGTTTACTGAGTTACTAAACCTAATAGGAAATTGAGGGATTTTCCATTGTAGTGACGGAAGAATTTAAGGGTAAGGATTACTGTATGGATAATTGAAGGAATACACTTCAAATTCAACTCTCTTGGTGTGAAAAAATGGAAAATTGTATCATCTGGCTTCTTTTCTGGTCCCAAACACTCAATTAAACTAAAAAGAGCGTTTAATGATAAGAACCTGCCACGTTCACAGGTCAAAATAAATTCAGAGAAGTTTTTTTTCACCACTAGATGGCACTATTTGAACATAACCTTAAACATAGAGCTATTTCTCTCTGCCCATCATAATAGGCCAAGGATGCAGCCACTAACACAAACCTCAGATTGTGTGAGACCTCATACCCACCTCAAAGCTTCAGAGAGAATCAAGAAGGTCAGAGTGTGGTGATATATACAGTAAGGGGGTTCAGGAGGGCAAAAGTTTACAGTTACAGAAGAATGCACCAAAGAGGAAACCGTAGGCCTAACATCCACATTTGGACAATCAGAAAATGTAGGCCACATTTACATTACATAGTATTTCAAACTAAAAGCATTGGATATTTTAAAGATACAATAAATGCAGAACTGGAAATGCCCCTGGAGGACATTCTGAGGTCCTGATTGTTGGGTCGTTGGCAGGATGATGTACAGTATGCTTTCCCTCTCTTTTGGGTGAATTGGTGGTTAAGATACAGGGTTTTAGCTTAGAAATCTACACTAACAGGGTTCCTCTTTTCAATTGCAGACTTGCAAGCTTTTGCAGTCTTCCTCCTGATATCTCCTGTATCTGGAGCCTACTAGTTGTCAGTTGACAGGCAGCTTAGGCTTTAAGATAACTTTGCTTTAACTTATCTAGCATGCTCCTCTCCTGATTCAATGTTATTATTGTAAGGTAGCAAGGATCACCCCTGAACAGGATGGCCGTGGTTTGAAAGGTCTGCTATTAGTTAGACCCTCTGTCCTGCATAGAACACATTGCAAGGCTTCACGGTGTTAAAGGAAAAATCCGGAGTGAATCAACACGTAGCCCTGCTGTTTAATACTGCTAAACTGCTGAAAGCCACCTCAATGATAGAATTTTGGGCATCGTAGACCGAGTTTACAAAACGGCAGCTTATACTAACTGAATAAGGCATGTCAAAAACGAAACCTAATTGATTTGCTTTCATTTTGAAATGCCCCATTCTGTTACCATTAGCTGCCGTTTCGCTATCTCAGCCTGCGTTGCATGAAATCCATTGATTGAGGTGGCTATCAATAGTGCTTGGCACTATAAAACAGTAGGACTAAGTGTTGATTCACTCCAGATTTTTCCTTTAATCAGACTTGAGTAGATGCTGAAAACATCTTCTGATGTTCTGTCTTCTGATCCGTGGTTATTGATGGATTGTTTGCTTGTGAATTTTGACTTCAGTTCCCAGCCAAACGGATTGGTTGTTGACCTTGAGGGTGGGGCGGCACACTCTTCGGGGGAGGAGATCGAGATTCATGCTTTTAAGGTGAGGAGAGCTGGTACTGAACTGGAGGTTGGGTGGTTGGCTTCCTCTAGGACTACACTAGGTAGGCTCCATTGATAATAGTGGCGTTTGCGTGGCGAGTTGCGTTTGCACTTTGATAGTGTACCATGTGTAATCTTCTTGTTGAAAGGTAGAGGCTCTTAGTAGCCTACCTTTGCGTCAGTGCCAGTGTCTTTGTCACACTCTTGGCCAATAATTATCTTGGATCTGAACATGACTTTTCCTTTCACAGTTACAAATCTGTAATAAGATGTGAAAGATTTAATTACATTTTGTTTTGTATAGTGTACAGTGGTATATTTTCTGTAACCTGGTTCTCACGCAGATGGATGTTTTGAAGTTGAACGAAGATGCACGAAGCACGAAGGGTCTGTGTGAGAACCAGGCTATATTTTCTGTAGTAGCCTAAAAGTAACTTAAGAGGCATTTTTAAGCATTTACCTAATAGAGCACATAGAAACACATTGTGTAAATCATCAACCAGGATACTGATATGAGATCTTTATGTAAATCATAATAAATTACAGAGAATGTAACACTGTACCTTGAGATCCTTTATGTAAATTATAATAAATTACAGAGAATTTAACACACTGTACCTATCATCTAACATTTTTTTTCTAATCACATAGCCTGGTGTTTTATACAACACATGCAGTTATCTATAGTGTTGAAAGGTACTGTAACTTTTTCACAACTTAAACTTTTCACAACTTGAGGGTAGGCCTACCATCTCTGCTGGCTACTTTGATGGATGCCTACTTTCAAAATATTATCCAAGTTGAAGGCCTAAATGTTCATATTAAAAGCAGCATGTTTCTACCTGAAGAACCAATAGGTCTTAAATGCTTAATTCTTTGTTTTTTTTCCCTCTTAACCCTGGCTTCTTCCTTCTATTCCTCCTCCATTTTAACCAAATCTGTTTGCGTTTGGGTAACTGAGTGCTGGTCGGCTCATCCACAATTGTTGTTGTTTCTTTTGTTGTTGTTGTTGTTGTTGCTGCTGTTGCTGTTGTTGTTGTTGTTGTTGTTGTTGTTGTTGTTGTTGTTGTTGTTGTTTTTGTTTTTGTTTTTGTTTTTTTAGGCTTTGGTGTCTTCTTCATATCCAGGTAGGTTTTAGCTCTCTGAGCCCAAGGTGATCTTGGATCTGAACACAAGATGTATCCCCTCACAGTTTCAAATCTGCAGTAAAACACAATTTCATTACAGAAGTGTTTCCTTTTCTTTAAAGTCTGAGGCCTGCAATCTCTTACATTATAGTCTAATAACTTAGAACTCACATGATGGCATTGATCCTGCAGACACTGGCTTTTTGCATGGTATAATCCCATAATTTATCAACAACAACTTTGTTGTCTGACACCTTTAGACAGTCACAACGTAGAGGAGGCCCGTTTGCTGTGGATGACAATGCGTAAATCAGCTTGCACAAATCACCTTCAGTGCGCCCTCCATAATTATTGGCACCCCTGGTAAATTTGGCTTATATAACAAACATAAAGGTTGTTTTAAAATCATTACTAATTTACCTGAATCACATAATGAAAACATTGGAGGAAAATACAACTTTGAAGGGGATTACATTTATTTTGATAAGAAGCAATGCATTTTAAAGAAAGACATATTTTGTACCAAAAACAGTGCATGTTTTATTTATCTCCTGGCATCCCACAAAGTTGGAGAACACAAGAAACTGATTTGAGACCCTTCCTCTTCCCAGAATCTAACCAGATTATGATTATCCATATTCCTTGGTCCTCTCTGGTGCATACTCCTCTATGGCTCACCACCTCATTGCTTTGCAATACTGCTGAGATCAGGGGACTAAGACAACCATAGTCAAGGCTTTATTTTGTGATCAGTAAACTATGTTTTTGGTTATATGAACTTATGTTTTGGCTTAATGACCCCTTGGGTGAGCCAAACATGGCCCACTGTTATTGACTTGACAGTGACAGGCAGATTTTGATTTAAAAATGCCAAGTATTTCATGGAGTTAATGATGGCATCCTGACATAGCCCGCCCACAATACGAATGTTCATCTGATGTATCGTCTGGGAACGGTCTTCTGGGGCATGTTTACATCGGTAGAGAGTCTACCGGCCAATAAACAAAGCTGATTAGACGAGCTGTCCAATCGTTTCAAACCAGAACTGAATGCCCTCCCCTCCGCCCTATAATCGCGTCAGGTTAAAGAACCTCCAGACCATGAATACGTATGAACAGCAGTATTATGGTCTGGCTATGTCAGGCTAATGTCATCCACCCAAATGATATTCCAAGAATCTCTGGAATTAAAACAACCCTAAAACATCAAAGACCCTTCGCCATAACTACCAGAAGGAAGGGGGGTACTTTCAGTATCATAATTCTTCAAGACGCCTAATTCAGTCAAAAAGCAAATATTTCATCTAGTCTTTAAATATGTGATTAAATGACCAAAAAAAAGCTTTTTTACTGGTCTGCATTTTGAATAGATCTACAAACAGTGGGGTCACTTCTGATTTTCTTTAGAGACTTGGTGATCTGAAGATGCTAGTTTTTTAGCACTGCCTCCAACAGTTACTCTATTCCACCCTACTCACTCTGTGTCGGGGCATGATAAGAATGGGTCAATATACAGGCAAGTTTGTAATAGTTTCAGTAGTCTGGATGTTTAAAGTTATTATTTTACATGCAAAACAAAACATTTTCAAGCATGTACCATTTTTTAAACCAATTGTCTTTCTTTAAAGCATTCAAAATATGTCTTGTCTTTCTCATGTTGAAAAATGACTACGACGTTTGACCTATGATTAATTTCAATTTGCATATTATTGTGAACCATGATTTCTTTTTGATGCATTGTATTTTCTCCAAATAAATTTCTTTATGTTGAAGGTGGGATTATTCTCCATCTATTTCATTGCGAGACTAACATAAATTCTGAAAAGATAAATTTTGTATTCCACTATAGTTATTTTTTTACTAGGGGTGCCAATAATTATGGAGGGCGCTGTATAACATGAAACAATTGCCATCAGGATTATCAGTACTGTTATTGTAATGATTCATTTTTACTTGTGTTATTTAGCAATCCATTCATGTTAATGCTGTCAACAGACTTATTGTTCATCGTGGGGAAGATGATGGTAATGTCAACTAATATACAATATTACATCCTCAGCAGGCACACAGATAAAAGTATCAACATTTAAGATGTTTTAAGAAAGTGCTAACAGAACACTTCAAGCCCTATCCTGGCTACAAGCACAGAACACATTGGGGGACTCATTCATCAATATCTTCTCTACCTTTCTTAAATTTCCTCTTAAGGTCCAGTTTAAAAACATGTATTGGTGAATACAATTCTTCTTCAAAACTGTGCAAGTACTGTAGGTTTTAAGAACAACTTTCATTGAGAAAACGAAATGGTTGGTGAATAAGGCCCATTTTAAGTAAAAATAAGAACTGAATTACTGAATTCTCTACAACTTACATGTGCAGATGGTGGCCATGCAGATCACAGTGCAGCAGACAACAGCAATTGTTTTCATCTCCATCCTGTCCCATGCCGTGTGTAAGACTCAGCCCCTTCTACACCTTCACCAACTTTCCACTCTCTCTCTCTCTCTCTCTCTCTCTCTCTCTCTCTCTCTCTCTCTCTCTCATCTACAAACTCATCTGTTTTTTTTAGCATTTCTCTGACACCCACTCTTCCTCTCATTCTCTTTTGTGGCCCACCTTTCACTCTTCTCTCCAGAACACACTGTAGATTTATTTCCTTTTGATATGAACGCATTTCCTCTTTCACTTTCTCTGTTTCTTGATTTAGTTACTAGTTTTTATGTTTGTAATTTTGTAGAAAGGAATATAGAGATGATTCAAAGAGAAAAACACCTTACGTACAGTTATGGTGTTTGTAAACTCTGTAGAAATATCAATGATAGTTAAATAGTACTATAAATTCAGGTTATATATATATATAACAATATAAGAGGCTTTTTAGTTAAAAGCCTCTTATATTGTTTAAATTCCTCCCCACACCCTCATTGAAGCCATTAGTTAGTGCCAATTAAATGCACTAACAAAAAAATTAAAAAGTTAGTCCCCTGTGGAACAAACAGGACGTGAAAAACGCTATCCTATAATTTCAGCACCCCCTCAAAATTATTGAATGATGATATGTCAATCAAACTCAACTAGCCTACCATTTTGCCCTCCGCCCTCTGCGAAAGACAGTCTTGTACTCGAGAGGTTGTGCCTTTGGGGGAAATCTGAAAAACAGTATTTTCAAATTTAGCTTTGTGAATGTTTTTCTTATACCCTACCTTTAATCTATACTGCTGAAGGGAAGATCTGATATCACCAAGTAATTAAGAGTCCGGGATCAATGTACTCTACCTTAACCCTAAGCCTAAGCCTAACCCTAACCTTACTCTTAACCCTAAACCTAACCCATTGATCCAGGGCAACAGGTTTGACATTGATGAATGGGTTAGGGTTAGGTTAGGGTACATTGATCCAGGGCAAACGTTTGACGTTGATCCTGGATCTTGCACTTTTGAAAGCCAATGTCTTCTCTGTGACACATTTCTCTCTTTTGTTTCTTTTTGTCCTTCCTTCTCCCATCCTTCAAGCCCGAACAGTTCTCTCCTTACTGAGATGCATCTGTTGCATTTTGAAACTGCCATCCAAAGCAGAGTATACCAGCACAATTTTTTCAGTGATGTTTTATGGAGATCCAAATACCAAGTTATCAGAAGTCAGATGCTGTACAGTATCCAATATGAGTACCCATGTAGCCTATTATGTTTAATGTCTGAATATACAACTAATCATTATAATTTTCATGGTTTCACACCCCTGTTGAAACACTAAAATTAATGTTCACAACAAGTCTCCTCTGACTCCACTGCATTTCCATTCCATCCATGTTTTAAAATGGTCATCTTACCCTAAAATTGGTCATTTTACCCTAAACACATCTGTCTGATAATAGGAGAACAGTCACACATTAGGCCAAGTGTGTGGATACATAATTGGAAATACAAAGTAAAAGCTTGTACTGCCTTTTGTACCTTTGTAGGGCCCTATATTGTGCAAAGTGTAGGCTAACTGTAAATTGCACAAGGACTGCAGACTCCATAATGAGAGCACTGACTCTCAGTCTTTCTTTCTCCCTTTCACACACACACACACACACACACACACACACACACACACACACACGCACACGCACACACACACACACACACACACACACACACACACACACACACACACACGACTGTCTCAGCATAGTTGAACAGTCATCACCCAACCACAGAGAAAGAAAAGAGGCCAAGACCTAGTTGGTCTGCAGGTTTGATATATGTCACTGGATTCTCATGCCACTTGATTGAAAGGGTAGCCTATCAGAGCTACTATTGCATGGTGTTGCCATATGGCAACAAATCATTCTTTTGCCAGTTTCTGGCATTTAAAACTAAATATACACAGACTGGTGTTTATATAAAAGATGTGGCCTTGTTTAACCAATAATGACATGACATCAGACCCTCTTAAACACCCAGTCTTTTCTCTTTCTTGATGAACCAAAGTCACTGTAAGCACTCCACAATCGTCAAAGTTTTCTCTTAATTTTTCATACAGAAACTACAAATACTGAAAGTATTGCACACTAGTTTCAGTCAATTTTCTTCATTCAAACCATAATTTGATAAAATTATTGTGTTTTTATCAAGTAATTTAGATATGTTGCCAACAAAAAGAACAATAAAGCCAACGGGGTAGTGATGCTGAGTTCATATGTTACTATGGTGAGGATCCTGTAGAGTAGTGATGCTTAGTCTAAATGGTGAGGAAGCTGTTGAGTGGTGATGCTGTATTTAAAAAAAAAAAAATGATTTCATACTACATAACATACATAGAAAAACTCATACAAACATGTCTCACTCTATCATTATTAACTTATAGTATGTTTTCAATGGGGAAATCCTTTATTCTAAGTGTTAGACCGTCATACAATTTAAAAATGGAAAATATACACCTTGAATAGCCATAATATGGAGTAATTACTGTTCATTTGTCTGAAAATAATATTTTTTCCTTAAAAAAAGGGTGTTGATCTTGAATGAAATTTGTTCCTTAACTGTGCGGTGTTGCCATATGGCAACAAATTCCAAAGTACCCCCCTCTAAAAATTTTTTTCCGAAATATGATAATTTAACTTCATTTTAAATGAGGAAAAGCACTGAAACATTTTTTTCCACTATGGCATAATAATACATGCAATGGAGGTGTTGAAATCCTCCACTCATTCACTCCATTGAAAACTTTGCTTTTATAATTCAGAGAATGAGTATACAAACATTTATTCATCTCTGCTAATGATAAGGTTACACCAGGGCCGGACTGGGACCAAAAAACGTCCCGGGCATTTTCAGCCATGGCGGCCCACCATCATTTTTATTCACTAACAATGTTGTGGCTAGCTGAAATAACACTGTAAGTTGGATATATTGCATGAATATGAAAGATTTAATTAAACTAGCCCAATATCCTTCATGAAAATTATGAGTAAATGACAGCCCCGGCCCAAAAATGACCGTCGGCCCACCGGGCATTGCCCTGTATGCCCTATGGCCAGTCCATGCCTGGGTTACACTGAAATATTATCAGATGATTATTTATGTTCATGATAACTCCACAAATTAGCCTACTGGTAATATGTATCTGAACTCTCACCTGACAACCTAACAATGAGATTGCCACCACCAAATCTGCGAAAATATACGTCAAGGGCCATATTTGGGACACAAAAAATTAACATTTGGAATTTGCTTTAGGAATTTGCTTTAGGCTATGATTTCAAAAACATGCTGGCACTGAACAAATGAATTCTTTGTTTTGGTTTTAACCCCGGTTTCTTCCCTGTATTTCTGAATTTCTATGTTTCAAGGCCAAGGCATTTGCCTTTACTTTTACTTTCACTGTAGTAACTGTTACAAACAAGGTATAATGATATTTTACTCTCCCACGCTCACTCTCCCTCTTCTCTACGGCCTTCATTTCCCCATTAATTACTTATGGTTTTCACTCATTTTTTTTGTGTGTTTCTTTGTTTTCCTACATTTTCTACATATAAACTTTTTATGCTTTTACTGATGTTGTTGATGTTACTTTTATTTTCTTTTTTTTATCATTCTGTAAGTGTATTTTTGCTATTAACTATTGAGGCTATTATTTTGCATTTGTTAGCTTCTCAGATATGGCGTCTGTGTTTTGGTCTATGAATCTCTAATTATGGCATTAAGATGAGTTTATACGTCATATTTTTACGTATTCTTTTTGTTTGGTGGCCAGTCTATCCAAAGCATCACTTCATCAAAAATGTCAAGTGTCACATACAGGGCCGGTTTCAGGCATAGACGAACTAGGTGATCGCCTAGGGCACCAAATATCAATGTGTATTGTATACATGTATTTGTTATTTTCCCTCAGTTTTTCCACTTGTATTTCTAGAAAAGACGGGGCAAAACTCAGGTTTACTAGGGCAGCAAAGAGGCTAGAACCGGCCTTGGTCACATATCAGAAAAACAATACACTCTCCAACAAAGAATACTCCCAACTATAATGTATTTCTATGGTTTAGTCTGCAGTCATGCTTGTGCAAAGACATACAGCACAATTCAAGGTCTGAAGATACGCACAGACCACAAGCCCTCAGCTTGTTCCCTCAGATTGTTCTACACTTCAAATGAATTTAAATTATAGTCCTCTTGCCCCAAACCCATCTGGCCTGCTGGTAATGGGAGAACAACAACACTTCAGGCCAAATGTGCTTTGGAAAGCATATAGAGGTATTTCAAAATAAAAGTTTTTAATGTTGCTGTGTGTACCTTTTGAAGAGCATATGGACTGCACAAGCGCCTGTTAGCATTTGTGGGTACACAGCACAAACACCACAGACCCCACAATCAGGCTCTCT
>JAODXP020005153.1:30000-32500 GCA_027497455.2 Sardinella longiceps | reverse complement strand
ATTGAGAAAGAAAAAGATGCAAGGATAGGTTGAAAAGGACTGAGAACAGAGAAAGAGAGAGGTAAAGAGAAAGGTGAAGAGAAAGGGGGACAGAAATAGATGAAAGAAATAGATCAAGAAAGACAGCAAGAAAAAGAGAGTGATCTGTGAGGGGAGCAGAGAGAGAGTGAGAGAGAAAGAAAGAGAGAGTGATAGAAAGATAAAGAGAGAGAGAAATAGAGTGATCTGTGAGGGGAGCAGAGAGAGAGAGAAAGAGAATGATAGAAACAGAAAGAGCGAGAGAAATAGAGTGTTCTGTGAGGGGAGCAGAGAGAGAGAAAGGTAGAGTGATAGAAAGAGAAAGAGAGAGAAATAGAGTGATCTTTGAGGGGAGCAGAAAGAGAGAGAAAGAGAGAGTGATAGAAAGAGAAAGAGGGAGAGAAATAGAGTGATCTGTGAGGGGAGCAGAGAGAGAGAGAGAGGGAGAGAAAGATAGAGTGATAGAAAGAGAAAGAGAGAGAGAGAGAGAATAGAGTGATCTGTGAGGGGAGCAGAGGTCAGGACTGCCTCGCGGGAGCCAGATGTTTTAGCTTTTAGCTTTTAGCTCTGACATGCTGCTCTCTCTCCCTGACACACACACACACACACACACACACACACACACACACACACACACACACACACACACACACACACTAACCCTCTGACCTTGTGTTCTTTGCGACTAGCACATTCATGTTCTCTTCTCGCTCGTTAAAAGACAGAATGTACCAGCCACAACAGAGGCTTAGCCCAGCTACACATAAGGAAGGAGTGAGACACACACACACACACACACACACACACACACACACACACACACACACACACACACATGTACACGTGTACACACACACACACACACACACACACACACACACACACACACACACACATGTACACATGTACACACACACACACACACACACACACACACACACACACACACACACACACACATGTACACATACACACACACACACACACATACACACGCATGTACATACACATGTCACACACACACATACATACACATGTACACACACACACACACACACACATACACATGTACACACACACACACACACACATACACACGCATGTACATACGCATGTCACACACACACACATACATACACATGTTACACACACACACACACACACACACATACACATGTACACACACATACACACACACACACACGCATGTACATACGCATGTCACACACACACATACATACACACGTTACACACATACACATACACACACACACGCAAGCACATGTTACACACACACACACACACACACACACCACTCAGTGTAGGCCAGAGGGTTCTGTTTCCCTCATTTACCCCTGAGGGGAAAAAAGATGAGTGGGCAGATGATATGCTCCAGGATTCTCTTACCCTGTGTGTGTGTGTGTGTGTGTGTGTGTGTGTGTGTGTGTGTGTGTGTGTGTATCCTCACAGGACCCTTAAAGCCTTAGAGGGCAGAACCAGGACTGGCCAATATTAGATACTGTATGCTGATACTGGTAGCCCAGGGGACCATCCTAGCCCTGTGGGATTGTGTGTGTGTGTGTGTGTGTGTGTGTGTGTGTGTGTGTGTGTGTGTGTGTGTGTGTGTGTGTGTGTGTGTGTGTGTGTGTGTGATGGAGTACCGTCACTATGGTTGAGTATGCACTCTGACTGCCATACTAACGAGCCTGGCTCTTTGGCGTTGCGGGTGGGGTCACTGTACTTTCCCTTCGCTACAGTGTGTGTGTGTGTGTGTGTGTGTGTGTGTGTGTGTGTGTGTGTGTGTGGGTGTGTGCTCCTATGACACCCTGTGGGAGGGTGTGTTTTGATTGTCTCTGCCTCTCAGTATTTATACATTCACAATTATACAAAATGTGATCACGTGATTGATCATGTGACTCTCAGTCCGCAGTACTGCATACTGAAGCTCTATTGGTGCATGTACAACAAAGGCAAACCAGGCAATTGCCTGGGGCCCCAGGCTGAAAGGGGCCCCCCAGGAATGACTGTTTTATCAATTTAGTAGTTTAGTTGGTGGTGTTTTTTCTATAAAATATGATAGAGTTAGACAACTGTAAGTTCAACACAAATAATTATATTATTACAAGTTGCTTGAAGATAATAACAATGTGGTTCATGTAGAAGTTTATGGGAGGTGAAGGGCCCCCATGCCCTGTTTGCTTGGGGCCCCCTAAGTACATTAAAACGGCCCTGCTTGTATGTCAACTTATTGTGTTTGTCTAAACACTGGCTTTGGCAACACTGTCCCTGGCCTGCACACACTCCAGTTAATGAAGCACACTTTGGATTTGAATTCAACTGACTGAGTCTAGTGTGCTGTCATGCAGGGAGAAGATGCGGTGCATTTAAAAACATCCATCCTCCATCTTGGGTTGCATGTGTGTGTGCGTGCGTGCGTGTGCGTGTGTGTGTGTGTGTGTGTGTGTGTGTGTGTGTGTGTGTG
>JAODXP020005149.1:0-46538 GCA_027497455.2 Sardinella longiceps | reverse complement strand
GTTAATGCACTCTACATTTTCATGAAACAGACACAAAGATGTATATTGCTAATAGAAACTTTATTGTACATCCTCCTTTAAATAAAAATGACAAAACGGAAAAGTGCTGCTGTGCAAAATGACAAAAGGAAAAGTGCTGCTGTGCAAAATGACAAAACGGAAAAGTGCTGCTGTGCAAACTTTTGCTTTGTATTAGCAAAATAATAATGTGTAACGAAAATAGAAACATAATTTTCAGCATAGGTATTTTAAAAGATTCTAATATAGGTAGTGTTACACACACTGTAAAATATAAACAAAAAATGAAAACATTAGGAGGAAATGTTGAAGGGCAATTATTTAATATAACAGTAAATCCCAAACTTTTTAAACATTATTTTGAACTTTTTTAAACCATTATTGAGAAACACATCTCAGCTGGGTTTCCGCCATAAGTGGAAGAGCAGAGCCAGGGTGCTGAGAGCACTAGGTCTGATGTGGTTTCTGTTAAACTCTGGCATGTTATGGGTCAGGAACACATCTCAGCTAGGTTTCCGCCATTGGCTCTGCCAGGGTGTCTGGTATTCTGGCTGGGGTTACTTCCTTTTCCTCTACCGGGGGATCTGACACAAACTCCGGCATCAGTTGGATCTCCCCAGCTGCGGTTTCCACTGCCGGGGTGTCTGGCACAATATCTCGAGTCAGATGTATTTCCGCAGCTGGGTTTTCTGGCCTCAGGTCTGATGTGGTTTCTGTTAAACTCTGGCATGTCATAGGGTCAGGAACACATCTCAGCTGGGTTTCCGCCATTGGCTCTGCCAGGGTGTCTGGCAGAGTCAGGGTGTCTGGTGTTCTGGCCGGGGTTACTTCCTTTTCCTCTACTGGGGGATCTGACACAAACTCCGGAATCAGTTGGATCTCCCCAGATGCGGTTTCCACTGCTGGGGTGTCTGGCATAATCTGTCGTGTCAGATGTATTTCCGCAGTTGGGTTTTCTGGCCTCAGGTCTGATGTGGTTTCTGTTAAACTACTTTTGGGGGGTGAGTCCTCCCCATCTTTTTCATCTTGATGTGAGAAACACAGTCTTTTTCTGGACCTTAATGGGGGTATTTCCTCCTCTTCTTCTCCTGAACTTTCCCCGACATTATCTCCTAGTTGATGACTTTGACGCCTCTCATCCAGTCTCCTCAATTCATCAGATGAGAGGGAGTCAGGATCAGACTCGTCATCATAAACAGGTTCCTCACCATCTGAGCTTGTTGATGAGGATTCCTCATCACTTTCATCCGCTGCCATCTTTAGGGCTTTAAGTCGTAATGTTCTTCTTTTAACCCCTGTCTTTTTGTCAGGAAGTAAAACATAAAATCGCTCGGCTGTCTGAGGATCGTGGCACATGCCTTTTGCCACTTCTCTTCTCTCTTTTCAGAGAGGTATTTCTGGGCCTGAAAACCAAATAAACATGAGAGTCATGTGTTTTATAAATTGGTCCCTACATTGAAACAACATAATCTGACTTTCAACTCCAGAATGCATATAAATGATTCCCACTTCCAAATTCTTATCTACAACTACTGATTCCCACTTGCAAGTTCAAATGCATGGCCAAATCCCAACTTCCAAAATCTAATCTATGATCAGATTACATCTTCAAAACTGTACCCCATGGCCAGGAACTCAAATAGAATAGAATAGAATGGAATAGAATGGAATAGAATGCCTTTATTGTCACTAAACATATGTAACATTTTTACATTATACAGTGAACCCTCGCTATATCTTCACTTCACTGCTTCACTTATCGCTGTTTTTTTTACAGTGCTTTTTTGACTGAGAAACACGCATGAGTGACAATATTTCCTGTTTTACAACACCGTTTTTTAAACTATAGTTTTTGTAAAAAAAAAAAAAGTTAATATTTGTATTTCTTAAAGGTATAGTTCGCTATTTTACACTTTAAGCCCGTTTTTGTATTGCCCAGGATGCAAATGAGTGGTTGACACCGAAATTCCAAAGATTGTTCGTGTCGTGGCTATTTGGCTGCTTTAGAATCGTCTCTGTAGGGCTTCAGCATTGCTCGCTATGGGCCAGGCTGAGCCTGTCCTTAAAACACCCCTAAACGTTCGTTTTAAAAGATGTGCAACTTACCGAGTTGTTACTGGCCTTCGACGATCTTCCATAGCAAGTTTCGTAGAGAAATGTAACTTCTGTTGTCTTTTATCAGATATACACTGTTGTGAAAAAGTAGTTCCGGCTGGAAAAAGTAGTTCTAGGATTTAGGAAATATCTGATAAAAGACGACAGAAGTTGTATTTCTCTACGAAACTTGCTATGGAAGATCATTGAAGGCCACTAACCACTCGGTGAGTTGCACATCTTTTAAAACGAACGTTTAGGGGTGTTTTAAGGACAGGCTCAGCCTGGCCCGTAGGGAGCAATGCTGAAGCCCTACAGAGGCAATTCTAAAGCAGCCAAATAGCCACGACACGACCAATCTTCGAAATTTCTGTGTCAACCACTCATTTGCACCCTGGGCAATACAGAAAACGGGCTTAAAGTGTAAAATACCGAACTATACCTTTAAACACATTTTGGGCCTGAAAACAAGTTTTGATGTTTTGTTTCATTCTATAGTACAATATTGCATTGTAAAATAATAGTAAAAATAAAGCTATCTACTTCGCGGATTTCACTTATCGCGGGTTATTTTTGGAACGCAACCCCCACGATAAACGAGGGTTCACTGTACACACATACAGTGAGATGCGAGAGCCACTCACTCTTCAGTGCAGACATGCAATATCAAGGTAAAAATAGAACATTCTAATTGTATTCTATGGCCAGTCCCTAATCTATATACATTTCTTACTTGTGTGGAGACACTGCTGCGAATCTTATTGAAGTTGATGGAGCCTGTCATTCCACAGTCAGCCCAAGCAAGTTGAATGAAGTGCACTGGCTTCAAAATCTGTTTGCCTTGTGTTGTGTGAAACACATAAGGACAGACGTGTCCATGTGAACAGCACGTGCCATTGGTCAGGCTCTCAAGCCACTGAAACTCTTCCTTATTTAGGTTCAGTTCAGCATGACCAAATGCCCTCATGGTTTTGTGTTCTTCCACCTTAGGGAAAAGAAAATGCAGAAAACGTGTATGATTCTGTGAAAATGTGGCTTCTGTGACCATGGAATGTACACAACCTTGCAGCCAACATATAGAAACAACTGACATGAGAAACAGCCTAGCAACTACTTCCACTGTTGCAACTTAGCAACCAATATGATTACCCTAGTAACCAGCACAACAGTCAGTCCAGTTACTAAATCTACTACCATAACAATATCATCATGCAGTTATTTACCACATAGTCCTCATGTAAACTGCTCTGAGCTCAAGCAACTGCATATCCATGTTCTATCGTAACAAATGAAATACATAATTTAAAGAAAACTAACCAATATTTGGAATCTCTTGCCATTATCCCAAGCCTCACATTGGGCTACATTTTCCCTGGTCATGTTAGTGAGCACAATGGATCGGTGGCCAGTTAGAATAGCAAGGTAGCCCATTATGTACCCTATGAGCTTTGAATGCTCATTCTGCTCTGCTCCATCAGCGGCCAAGCATTCTAGAATAGATATCAAGATGTATTTACAAATGTGAAATGTTAAGAACAGAATCAAGGACTGAAGGAATACAATGTGAATAAATCTTGTTACCAAAAAGTTCCGCAATTTTCTTCCGGGCATGAATCAAAAATTGGGCTTCCTGGGATGCATCAACGTGCTCCTCTATGAAAGCAATGTTTGACAACACAAATTTTTGAGGATATAATTTCATTAAATGACAAGATATCTACAGGATATATAGTACAGGCCAAACGTTTGGACACCTTCTCATTCAATGCCAGTCAGTCTGGGAAGTTGCAAAAACTTTAAATGAGTCCAAACTTTTGGCCTATATGAAATGCATTTTTTCAGAATAATAATAATAATATATTGCCATACTGAAAGGCAGGAACAATGTTTACCTGTCTTTTTGCGCAAAACTTTTTGACGGTGGACGAGCACATTTCTTTGGACGTCAGACGTGAGCCTCTTTACCTCATAGACAAGTTTCTCGACGTCTTTTGATCTGATCTTACTGATACTCAGGAAAGAGTTTTTAATATGTTTTACAAACAGTGTAACACTGTTCAGCATGTTCTTAATTGTTGTTGGGGCATAGCCCTTCTTCTCCAGATACTTCGGAAAGCTATGGAAAAAGGTTTACAATGACAAGTCATCATACTTGCAATTCCAAAACCAGCTTCCACATTCCATAACTTCTAAGATTCCCATTTTTAAACACCTTTAATCAATTTGGAGCCAATACTTACAGGCGCAGCTTGTCCATCTGGGTCAAAAACCTCAGGTCTTTAGAGGTAGCAATGGAAGGTAGACCAGAGGCCATATACTGGCAAAAACGATGAGCATGGGTAGCTGTCTGCCTTGCATTTTCCTTGTCCTTTCTGCTTGTCCGTGGCCCCAGACGAAACTTGTAGAAGTCATCAAGAATCTCGCCTGTGAGAAAACAAATGGTTAACACTAGTTGTAAGATCCTAAAAGACATTATGTTGTATCAAAAAATGTAGTTTTTGAATTTTGATATGGCTGGGTGCTAAAAGTGTAGCAATATGTGTAGAAACAACACATGCAAAATATTTTTCCAATGCATGATGATTAAGGGATGCCACTGTACACTGTACAAATTGTAAAACTGAGGTTAACAAGACTGCAGCTCAAGAAAACTGCGGTGATCTTTCTCTTTTTGTGTTGGGATTGCATTACTGCCTATTTGGGTGCAGGGGCCAAATTAATATTTGGAAATTAAAATTTCAGATTCCAAGAAAATGCACCTACCAAACAAAGCTTTACTTCTACTCCAATCGCCAACGTGCTGCCATTTTTGTGCTGATAGAGAAGGTTTCTTTGGTACGCTCCCAGGTGCCTGTGTCTGCATGGTCATTAAATGACCCACCTTTTGTTCCAGCTGCATTACTCTGGCATTACTCTCACAGTTGCATGTACAAGCCTTTGACACTGAACCAGTTGGAATCCCACTCTCACAGGATGGGGTATTAATGGATCCAGGTACAGAGGGCCCTGGCAGGGTACTGGTTTGGTAGCTTTGAGACTGAGGAGTTTGAGGATTTGAGGAGTTTCCAGACCTATGGGGCGAGGAGTTTTCAGACCCACGAGCAGGAGTTTTGGGAGGTAGCTGACTGGGCTCTGGAAGACTGAATAAAGGAAGATCCATCTCACAGAATGGGGTATTCATGGATCCAGGCACAGCAGAAGCAGAGTTTTCAGACCCACGAGCAGGAGTGGTGGGAGGTGGCTGACTGGGCTGTGTAAGGCTGAATGAAGAAGGACCCATCTCACAGGATGAAGAGGCTTGTGGGACCTCAGCAAGAGAAGGGGAATTGTCATCCTCTTCTGAGAAGTTCTTTCCTTTTTCTATCAGATTAGATTAGATTAGATAAATTTTACACATATGAATACAGGGTAAAACAATGCAGTTTAGCAGAATCAGAAGAGTAGGGAGCAGTATGTACAGTATGAACAGTATGAGCTGTCATGTACAGTTAAGGTGGGTTTAACACTATGAAGTCCGAGGCCTTTTGGACACCTCCAAGGTAGTCTGAAACCCTCTACCTTTTTTGAATATTGTACCACTCTAAAATCATTTATGGAACTGTATCACATATCATTCTATTCTGCACATCAATGGCAATAAGAATTTGACAGAAAAAGGAATTCACACCTGGAACCTGAAAAACTGGTTCCAAAAAAGTTGTTTTGTGCTTGCTACAAATGTATAAGAGTGCATTAACTAGAAGATTCTAAAACTGTAAGATTAGAATTCCGTTCCGTTTTTGGAACATGGACCTCAAAGGGTTAAATCAGCATACATATACAGAAAAATGACATATGTACTACAAACAATGTACAACTGTACTATACTTATGTACAAATGGGTAAATATAATATAAAAAGATGTAAGATCAAATATCCAATTTTCCTACACTAATATACAGATAGGCTATACTATTACATAGATGCATAAGTGTACAAGCATGAGAAATAAGTACGGGAATAGATTAATTTCCTTACCAATGGGCATTCCAGACTGATGTCCTGTTTCCTCATGCTGAAACATTCCTGCAGAGACCATATGGGCCCTCACAATGAGTCAAAACACATAATTCAAAATTCCAAATTCTAAGATTTAACCGCTGGGCTTAAGCATAAGAAACACGCTAACAGCAATGCTGCAGAGTTCATAGAGGATTGCATATGTAGTCAAAATACATATTTATAAATTTGACATTCCTTACTCCAAATTCCACATCACTCATTCCAGGTATGGAATAGGTAAAAGTTACCAGCAGAATTGGCACAAAACAACTGCCAATGACCTCATACAGGCTAATATTTCATGCAAAGATCATATGGTCTTGCACATGTTCATACTTCCTGCAGAGACCATATGAGCCTGCACTCTCATGCAAAACAAATGATTTCAAATTCCAGATTCCACATTCCATATCTCAACAATTAGCCACTGGACTTCATGCCAGACCCCTGCAATTTACCTGAAACCTGCTCATGCTCCCTGCAGAGACTATGAGCCTGTGCAGTTAGGCAAAATACATGATTCCAAATTCCAAATTCCAGATTCCACATTACTCAGTTTGACAATGAACCACTGAATGTCATGCCAGACCTTTGCAAATGACCTGGAACAAGCTAATACTTCTTGCAGAGATCATATGGGCCTGCACTCTTAGTCAAAACACAAGATTCCAAATTCCACATTCCACATCTTACCAATTAACATCTGAACTTGACCACTGCCAATGACCTGAAATATGCTAATACTTTTTGCAGAGACCACCTGGGCTGTAAATAACTACTAGTAAAGATTACATTAAATTTGAGTAAAGCTGCATAGAAATTGAACAGAATGTGGTTATGTGAACCTTCTTTAAAGTTCCCTTGTAGACTGTGAAACATAAACATTATGAACAGCACTTAAAAGTACCACATTCATAGTTATTACCTTTATCCAACATGGACACCATTGGGACTAAAGGGCAGGACTCCCTCAGTGCAGCAAACTCTTTGACAATGGCCGCTCTTTTAGCCTGCTTTAGGAATGGCTCCCGCTCCTGTTAATGTAAAATGACTTTTTATTCAACTCTAAAATATTCTAACAGAAATATTCATATATTACGTCTTTTTGTCACATTATCTCACCTCTGCTGTTTTTATTATGTGGGTATCGATTAAATGTTTATCCAGACGCACCAACTGTTTCTTCCCACATATGTCGCAGTCTAAATTGTCTGTGGTTCTGCAATTTGAAATGAAAAAAAAAACAGGCAACCATGAATGTAATACTGCGAATAACTGTAAATACCTGCTCTTATATCTGTATATACTGTTCATATTGTTATACTGCACTTGCTGATTTTTGCTCTTCTGATGATATAAACTGCAGTTCATTGTTCTGACAAACCAAAAATGACAAACCTGTTGCACTTCCTGCTTCCCAGTTTTCATCTACACCAATTTACTATTGAAGTTGGAAACTTGGAAAGTAAGAACATATAGATGGATTTAAGAATTTAGACTTCACATTTGCCTCAGTAGTTCCTGTGCTGAAAAAAAAAATGCTGAGAAACACTAAGTAATACTGTTGCACAAGAAACTGAGTAAAAACAGCCAAAAATGACAGACCCTACACACCATGTGTTCAATTCTCTTGTTGCACTTCCTGCTTCCACTTGACACAGGAAGTCCAAGTTTTCATGTATATCAATTTACTATTGAAGTTGGAAACTTGGAAAGGAAGTACATATGGATGGATTAAAAATGGTAAGAATGACAGACCCTACTCACCATGTGCTCAATTCTCCTGTTGCACTTCCTACTTCCCATTTACACAGGACCTCCAAGTTTTCATCTACAACAATTTACTACTGAAGTTGGAAACTTGGAAAGTAAGAACATATAGATGGATTTAAGAATTTAGACTTCACATTTGCCTCAGTAGTTCCTGTGCTGAAAAAAAGATGCTGAGAAACACTAAGTAATATTGTTACACACAAAACTGAGTAAAAACAGCCAAAAATGACAGCCCCTACACACCATGTGTTCAATTCTCTTGTTGCACTTCCTGCTTCCTCTTGACACAGGAAGTCCAAGTTTTCATGTATATCAATTTACTATTGAAGCTTGAAACTTGGAAAGGAAGTAAATATGGATGGATTAAAAATGTTAAGAATGACAGACCCTACTCACCATGGGCTCAATTCTCCTGTTGCACTTTTTGCTTCCCATTTGACACAGGAAGTCCAAGTTTTCATCTACACCAATTTACTATTGAAGTTGGAAACTTGGAAAGTAAGAACATATAGATGGATTTAAAAATTTAGACTTAATATTTGCCTGTGCTGTGTATTTGTTCCTGTGCTGAAAAAATTGCTGAGAAACACTAAGTAAAGTTGGAAAGGAAGTACATATGGATGGATTAAAAATAGTAAGTTATTATTTTGGTAGCATTTAAAATAACAGATGCTTGCAATGTAACAGTAATGCTTAGTAACTAATAATAAACAATACTTTTATATAGATTTGTAAACAATAAAGAAATGCTATTAATAATTAATGTGTGGATTGTTCTTCATATTAAAACATGAATGAATATTAAATATTGTTCATTTGTCCAAAAAGATACTGATTAAACATACTTATTTTCTTCTATCTATGGCTGTTATATAATAACTTTACACAGTTGAATTACGTCTTTACGCAGAAGTGCCCCCTAGTGGGCCCGTCACCGGGACTGATCAGGTCGTCTAAACTTCTCTTCATGTGAACTTACAATATTCAAAACATTTCATTGGAACACCTAATATTTCGTAGTAGTGATCCAACTATGTACATACCCATTTTCAGCCGTCTACATGCTACTGTTCCTTATAAATATGCTATTAAAACATACCATTCATTTTCCTATTTTTTTACACATGGAGTAGCTTCCTCCCACAACTTGGCCATTTAAATATGTCTATGTAGTAATGTTACCAAAATATCATGATAGAAAATTAATTTACCTTCTAAACATCTCAAAAACAGTTTTGATCTGCATAATTATGTCCACAAAGCTGTTTATTTGCTTGCTCACGACATTAAGAAAAAACATTCACTTATTCTTATGTAAACATACAGCAATTTCTCCTCTCTTCCTGACAATGCCAGGTCATGTGATGTTGTGAGGCTGCATGTCAAATTAAAGCTTAAGACCTTCTTTTCCAGAATCTTTTGATTTTATTGGCTGTTAAACACATTCCTGTTGTGAGTGATCAGTATTTGAACCTATCAGTAATCGAACCTATATATAGAGCATAACATTATTTGGTTGCCCTTACTTATTTTGGAAAGAAAGTAACTCACATTAAATGAACACAAAATAAACATTAACATTAACTGTTATTTAAACATTATGAATGTCCATCCTGTGTTGATTAAATCTCTAGGGTGTGAACACGCACACAGGTGACACATATTGAGGTGTCTGCTAGATCTGGGATGCAGGCATGAAGAAGGAATCCTCCTCATCTTGTGTTTCTGGCATATACGGCGGCTTTGGCTCGATGGACCCAGGAGCATAGCCCAGGTCCTGCTCAACTGGGGTTTCTGAAATCTTCTCAGCTTGAGCTTCTTGCAAAGAGGAGGGTTTTGGCTTGGTCATATGTTTAGGAACACATCCCATATTCTGCTCAGCTGGGGTTTCTGGACTCTTCTCAGCTTGGGTCTCTTGCAAAGAGGGGGGATTTGGTTGGATGATGGGTTCAGGAGCACATTTTGGGTTCTGCTTATCAGGGGTTTCTGGATTCTTCTCAGCTTGGGCATCTTGCAAAGTGACGGGTTTTAGCTTGGCCATTGGTTCAGGAACACCTTGTGGGTTCTTCTTATCAGGGGTTTCTGGATTCTTCTCTGCTTGGGTATCTTGCAAAGAGGGGGGATTTGGCTTGGTTGGGTGTTCAGGAACACATCTCTGGTTCACCTGACGTGGAATCATCTTGACGGGGGTTATCTCTGCTGGGTTACCCTTGTTGTTTTCGGAATGCCTACGTTTCATCTACAAATAAGGTTAAATAGATGTAATTTTAAGAAATAAATGCTCTCCATAATAAACTATGCTTTATCTGTTATATTGTGTAGCCTTTCAATATTTATATTTGCACTGACTCTCTGTTGCTCTCATGTTCTCATAGCATGCTGAGCATGTGGGCGTATATGCATATGTATATGAGTGTGTGTGTGTGTGTGTGTATACATGCAGATATATGTATATGTATATGCATATATCTGTATATGTATGTGTGTGTGTATACACTCTTTTGTGCATGTGCTTTTCATGTATATTTATGTATGTATGTAATTTATTAAGTGGAGCTGAGATTGTAACAAGCAAGAATCTTTTCATTGCTATATGCACATGACAACAGACTTAAAATAGAAATTGAATGTGAGCATTTCCACACTACTACTTTCATACACTTTCTCACAATACACTTCAGGCTAAATGGCACACAATTCAATTTCCAATGTATTACTAAGGTTAGTAAGTGTGTGTTTGTCATGTGGATGTCTTGTTTTGGATGCTATAAGATGCTTGAAATACCTACGGGATGAATAAAGTATCTATCTTTCAAAACTTTGAGATTCCACATTTATATATATCTCATGTGCAATACGAAATTATGGTTTAAATCTTTAAAACTGGATAATAAACTGGAAAACACAATATTATAATGTTATACAATAAAATATGTTAAAAAGAAAGCAATCTCAACACATTTTATATGAGAAAAATCGAAATATTACAGACACAATCCTTACTCACCATGTGCTTCATGCGGCTGTACTTCCTACTTCCTGTTAACACAGGATGTCCATGTTTTCATCTACATGAAAACGATTAAAATCTGGAATGTAGAATTTCATACGTTAAAATTTAATTTGGAATTTATTATTTTTAATGATTGTTTAACTTCCACCGAGATATGGAGTCCAGCTATTCCAAAATGTACAACAAAAATGAAATACTTTATTAGGTTAGATAAGAACTGCAGACATAGGTCTCTATTACTTCAGGGAACATCACCCCCTGTATCCTTAGCCCCTTCTGCCTCCAAGTTATGGCTTCCCATAGCTCACAGGTGAAGAGGTCACCTGCGTACATCTTTCTGAGGGGGGCAACTCAATTGACTTTCTGCTGATAGACTGTCATTTTTAGTTCCCTGAAGTCATAGAAGTTGACTGCCTTACATGGATAGATATATTGATGGTGCTGCAGTAGAGAGGGTGAGCAGCACCAAGTTCCTGGGGGTGTATATCAGTGAGGACCTCTCTTGGACCACCAACACTGCATCACTGGCCAAGAAAGCACAGCAGCGCCTCTACTTCCTGCGCATACTCAAGCGGGCAAGTGCTCCACCACCCATCATGACCACATTCTACAGAGGAACCATAGAGAACATCCTCTCCAGCTGCATCACTGTGTGGGGTGGTAGCTGTACAGATTACAGCAGAAAAACTCTGCAACGCATATTACAGCTCAGAGGATAATTGGTGCATCACTCCCATCCCTCCAAGACATATATACCACCCGCCTCACCCGCAACGCGCTCACAATCGTGAGCGATGCAAGCCACCCTGCACACAATCTGTTCAACCTCTTGCCTCTGTTCCCGCACTACCAGACTCACCAACAGCTTCATCCACCAGGCTGTGAGAATGCTGAACTCTCTCCCCTCCCCATCCCCATCCTCTGCCAACAGAGCCACCAGAGAGGCTGGTGTCTAGAATCTGGAACCACTCTGGACTCTGGACCCTGACCCACAGAAACGACTTTGCCCTATGCAAATTGCAAACATATTCATTAATATTTTGCTACTTAATTCCTATTACTGACTCTTGCACTACAAATATCTACCTCACAGTACACTATTTTAATAATTTGTTTAGTTTACTAAGTACTAGTAAAAGTATAAGCTTTTGCACTTTATTTATTATTGTCTTAATGTTGTCTTATGTTCTGTTGTGCCTGTGCACTTTACTGTTGTCTTGTCCTATCCTGATACTTGTTTGCATGGGATAGAGGGAAACGCAATTTCAATTCCTTTGTATGTGTAGTACATGTAAAGAATTTGACAAATAAAACTGACTTGACTTGAATTTGGAACCCTAGGTGTGAATATGGAATCATTTTAAAACCTTTCATCAGCTGAAATACAAAATAAGGTATGACACTGAGCCATTGCAATCTCATAATCAGGGACTTTCATGTTGATCATATATTCAATTCAATTCAATTCAATTTTATTTGTACCGCGCCTTATACAAAGTAATGTCTCAAGGCGCTTTACAGCATGGGAGCACCCAAGAGCACCAGGGGCAAGGAAAAACTCCCTAATGTGGGATTTAGTTAATGATAGCAAAAAAACATATTTACGCAAAGGTAACATGATAGAAGCATAACAATTAAAACAGTTAAAATTAGTTTATAAATAAAATAGTTTCTACCCCTAACCCTAACCTCTAACCCTAACCCTAACCCTAGACCCTTTACCTCTTATCCTAACCCCAAGACCATTGCCCCTTACCCTTAGCCTATATCCCTCTCAGCTTATTTATACTCATTTTTTTCTTCCTCTTTTTTCAACAAAATAAATCATTATTTATTTATTTATTTATGTATTGATCAGTTTTTAAATCTATTATTTATTTTCCTTTTTGTTCTTTACATTCTTTTCTCCCTCTACCCTGGTGGTTGGGATCCTCTTGGCCAGTGCACACACAGTCACCCACTTCAACCAAGCCACATTCCCCTTCACCTAACCCTAACCCTAACGAAAAGGAGAACGCCCTGAAACGGTTTTCATTACTGGCGTCGAACTCGCTCAAGTCGAAACAACTGAAAAAAGTGAACTGGGAAGATGAACAGCTTAATCAAGGTGTTTATAACATTAATGATGGGGTGGAATGGTTGGAGTCTGATTTTTCGGAGCCCTTTGGTGAGAGTGATTTTGAAAAAAATATAACATCTTCTTTTAATCTACAGGTGGACTTTGGAGGTGTGACGGACGGGGAGATGTGGATACGGGCGCTTGAATCGCATGCGGATGCGACGAAGGGGGACAATATGCTGATAAAAGATCTGTCTCAAACTCCCATAAAGCTGACTGCTGATGATGAGAAACATCAAAAGCGCCTAACCCTCATCTCCCCGTTCTTCACAGACACTTGGTCCAACCTAAAATTGGTAACATTATTCAACAGACACAAAAATCTGTCTTAACCTCCGATAAGGAACTCTGTGACTCAGCTTCGGCCGCTCCACCCGATCAAAATAAAAGCAATAGATTAAGCTTAAATAAATTTGCAGATCACAGCGTGAACAAAAGTAAAAACAGACCAAACCTCTCGTGGCGAGGAAGAGACCCATTAGTGGTACCTACTCGCCATATAAATACTAATAGAAAAACAGCAGACTGGAGCATCGACGTGCACAAGCCGCATCTAATAGTAGGGGACTCCAATTTGTCCAGAATTTCATCGTTCTCGAGCGAGACTTTACAAATCGATAGTTATCCGGGGGCGAACATTAATCACCTTATCGATTTAATGAAAAAGATGGAACCTAATAAAAAGGTAGACGTACTAGTTCTCCCCGTCGGGATCATTAATTGCTACAACGCCAACTTCCAACCGACTTTGAAATCTTGCGTCGGCAAGCCTAAAAAAGCGGCGGAAGACGCTTTTCCGAATGCTTCGATCCACTGGGCCCTGTTGAACATGCATAACGCCTTTTCTGGCGCTCAGAAAGACGCCATTTTCCAGCTTAATGAACTCATTGTAAGCAAGTTTCTCTTTCTAACCGAAATTAATGCGCAACTCTTTCGAACAATGGAGGATGGAATTCATTGGACATCTAAAACGGCCGACTTAATTTTATTGCATTGGTTAGATCAGTTGAATTTATAAAAATCAAATTAAAATTGCCAAACAATTTTTCATAGTAAAAAATACAACACTGGAATAATTTAAAATATAACCTTTTTCTTAAACACTCTGGATACTAGTATTAAAAATAGGCACATTTACAGCTCTATGCTTTAAAGCTTTATGCTTTAGGAAAATAAAGGATTCTTTGAATCTCAATTACTATCATATTCCTTTTGGATTTCATTATTTCTGGCGCCATCTAGTGCATTTAAAAATTCAATACAAGTGAAACTCTTGCCTTGGAACAGTCTGGCTGTTTCTGAGTGGGTAAATGGGCTAATGTTGTGCGGTTTTGATTAGGTTGGAAATAAATCATAGGCTTTGTGCGTCTTTGTCAGCGTTTGGAAAAGTGTGGAAATTTTCTTTTGGCTTTGGTTGTAACTTGTTTGCAGGATCTCCTGGAATTCCTGGCCCACTGTAACATCTAGGGGGGAGATGGGTAGATAGGGGGCACACATAGTCGGTCTGGTTGGAAACTAATAAGCCTCTTTTGCTTACTTGTAGACCACCTGAACAACTGGAGTCGATGGGGACCCTCCGGTGGGCTCTGCACCTTTGACAAACACATAAACAAACACACATAGTCAGTTTGAAGATACACATGCACATAGACACGCGCATACACATAGACGTACATATACATACATACATACATTCAGGGATATTCCGACAAACGGGGACGGTGTGTGTGTTTAGCAGGCTCTCAGTCTCGTTCGGCCTTTTGGTCGTTGGCTGGGGGCCTTGGGGGGCCCTTTTAGGACCCTTGGTTCTTGATCGGTTTCTCTCTTTTTTTGTTTCGCCGTCGAACCTAATGACCCTTTTATGTCTCCAAAAGATATAGAGCACTTAACCGTGGTGGTCCATGGACCCCTCTCCTCCTTTTTTTTCTTAGGGAACCGCAACCATCTACAAGAGGCGAGAAAGGAGATTAGGAGAGGGTATGGGTTTGTGCTAGAGTATAGACCTCCTGATATCTTTCCTGTCTTTATGATTTGAAAATTAATTATGAATAATTATTATTTATTTATTTATTTCATTGAAGTGTTTTATGATTTACGGTTTGAAGATTGCGGGCATCTGAGGCTTTCTGCTCGCCTTGGCTTATTATTTCTTCTTTGTGTTTGGTTTGAAGTGAACGCCAGTTATCCCTCTAGGGAATTTCAAGTGTGTGCTATTTCCAGGACGGTGTGTTGCACTTTCTGATTTGGCCTTTACGGCTTTGAATAAGAAATCAATAAATAAATAAATATTTAATGGAAACGATGGCTTACGATGGCGTTTGCTCAGTTTAGCACTTCTATTTATGTCTGTTTCAATTTATGTTTATGAATTCCTTTTAGGAGAGACGGTCAGGGGTCTTGTTTGGTCCAGACTCATTTAGCCTTGAATAGTCTACTGGGAGTTCTCGCGCAAGCGGTGACCTTTTAGCCTTTCATAATCATCTTTGCAAGAAAAAATCCCCCGTAGTTTGAAATGAAAGTAGTTTCACGTGTCGGAATGTTCTCATACACTCCCGATGGGAGGACTAATAAAACTGTCATGTCAAGTTGCATAGTCTGCCTGTTTGGGTGAGAAATAAGGAATAGACAATTTTTCGACATCATTGGTCTATAGAATCAGGGCTTGGTCTGTAAATAATACGAATTCATAGAAATAACATCAAGTGAGTGAGGATAGACATAGGGAACCTTCCTTCTTTCCTTCCTTCACCAACAAGGGGAGCTGGAGAGTAGTCATTGAGGCCTGCTTCTGCTGCTGCTGCTGCGGGACGTCCCGTCAAATGGGGGGGTAGGTTCCTAGTGGGATTAAAAAAGTCGGTTGCAATGGTCAATAAAAACATGCTTTGGACTGCATTCAATGAGTGTGTTGAATGAGAGATATACTTAGCCAAATGTGGTGGTTTGTTTGTTGTCGTCTTCTTTTCTTGTCCTCTCAGGGTCTCTCTTTTTCTTCTCCTTCTGGGGGGTAGGTAGGGTAGCGCGGGGAGCGTCGCAAAGACTAACCTCGTATGAGGGGGGTCCGAAGGGGCGCTCTCTCTGCTCGGGGAGCTCTTCTCTCCTCTCATCTCTGGGATGAGGTGGGAAAATCTGGGGAAACAGAGAGATAAAATACAGTAGAATAATAGAATACTTATCTGATGAAGAAGTCCAAATCGAGGCCAAGCCTGGGAACCGCTCCGATCCTTTGAAACCTGCAAAAAAACATGATGTATTTATCATACAAAAAAAAAAAAAAAACTAAAGGTTGATAGTGCGGAGTTGGTGTCACCAGTAATATGGCATGAGTGGTGATAGGCCCAATTTTCTCTTATATATTTTTTTCTCTTAGATTTAATTTGAGTTTGAGGTTTTGTTTCTTATAGGATAGAATAGTCTCCTTCTTTCTCTCTAACCCTCCTCTTCTTCTATTCTAAACCTAACCGGTGTTAGGCATTCTTAGAGGTCTTATCAGAATAAAGGAATTCTATTCTTAAACCTATATCTGAACCTCAAGTTCTAAACCTAAATGACCTTGAGATCCATGCATGTCTCCCCGTAAGAAAGAGAAAAGATAAAAGATTCAGCAAAATGACGTCTGTGTCCGTGCACTGAGTTCCACAAGCTTCTTTAGAAACTTATAACTCAATTTTCTATTTCTCACACCTAACCCAGAGAGAACACTGTTTTATTATACACTAAGATGGAATTGGGTGTATTTGAGACTGTTGTCTTATAAAACTGTCCCTACATTGTAAAATTTGACCATCAATTTTACTGCAGTGACAGATCAACTCTCCGTACTAGATTTACACAAGTGGTCAGGCATGGACTGGCCATAGGGCATACAGGGCAATGCCCGGTGGGCCGACGGACATTTTTGGGCCTGGACTGCCATTTACTCATTTTAATTTCATAATTTTGATGAGGGATATTGGGCTAGTGTAATTAAATCTCTAATGTTCATGCAATATCTCCCACTTACAGTGTTATTTTAGCTAGTCACAACGTTATTATTGAATACAATCATGGTGGGCCACCATGGCCAAAAATGCCCGGGCCATTTTTGGGTCCCAGTCCGGCCCTACAAGTGGTTAAGGATATTGTCAGTCTTGGGTAGCCTATGTGTATACAGTCACCTATGAAAAGATGTCTGATGCTTGTGGCATGCACTTTAGGTCTAGGGGCACCATGAGCCGACTGTAAACTCTGCTGCATTCTTTCCTACCACTAATTGCCACCATTTGTCTCACCAGGATGAATTAGATGACACTGCACAGACCTGGAACGCCCATACCATCAGGCCTTCAAGAAATCCTCATGTCCCTAGTGGCCGCCCCAATATCATGTACGCTGTGCCACAACTTTATAATGTTAGAGACTACCTTTGTCCTGTTCAGAGTGAACATCTAGATGTATGCAAGACTGAATGCATCTTCCGGGAGCCCACTGACAGTGCTACACCACCTACCTTTGCTCAGGCGAAGCCAGTCACCCCATCTAATCTAGGTTCACTTTGCGTTAAATGACTTGCAACCAGGGGCACTGCAAATAACCAGTCATACAATTGATAGGTTCATGGACAACTTTACTGTACTCTTTTTTTAAATGAAATATTTGTACTTGTGTTGAAGTCTGGATTTCTCTCACTCCACTAACACAGTGGCGATTCACCTGCAAAGCACAAACTCTATATCTACTGTAATGACACTGTAGCTTCCAGGCAGATGTTGAAATGCCACAGCAAATGGACCATCAAGGTTAAACCATAGGGTTAAACCACTTTCTGGCTTTGTTTAACAATTGTATATAACTACTAGGAGTAAGAGTTATTAGACAAAAAAAACACACACACAAAACAGGATCAGAAATGTGCCCACTCACTTTAATGTACAGATTTTCCACTAAAGAAAATAGTGTGCAGTGATGCAATTTTGAGGAAACAAGTACTGCTGAAATGTACAATGTAATGTGAAAAATACAAAAACAATTCTTGAGCTTAAGAAAAGTAACAAATAAAAAAGTATCAAGTGCTTGACGACATTTTGTCATATGCCTTTATGAAAATGCACTCGTTGCCCTCGCACCAAACAAACTTCTTTTGTAAACAGCAACTTTCATTTCAAGGTTCATTTCTTAAATAGTTTTACTTCCTATGTTTTAGAATTATGCACTTCGTAAAAAGAAACTTGTGTACCACTGATTAAATGTACAAATGTAATGGACAAAACACAAAGGGGAAGCATAATAAAAGTTTCCACACACAGGATTCTCAAGCATAAAAGTTACTAAAAAAAAAGTACTAAGTGCTTAATAGACCGTTTACATTGCTAAGGAAAATAAAGACGGATTGAAAGATACCACCTTATTTTGAGATGGGGCTTAAATACAGGGGAATTCAGTCGCCTTCTGAGATGAGGCAGTTACCATATCACCAGACTGGGGTCTCTGATGTTGCCAGAGGCCCAAATTTCATTTGGCATTTGGACAGCTATGATAAAACTGAAGCCATACGGTATATGCATCAACTGATGTATTGATGGCCCCATCACAAAATAAAGTGCTATCTGTTGATCCATTTGACATACTGTGTTGCTTGAGAAGGTCTTGGCAAATATGCATTTTCAAAATCAAACAGAAAAGTGTAAATCTCTGATCAATCAGCAGATAAAATGTGTTATGATAACATCACACCCTCACATTATTTAGACATGTAATGCCCATGCCATCAGGCCTTCAAGAAATCTTCACGCCCCTAGTGTCCGGGCTATCATGTACGCTGTGCCACAACTTCAACTTAAATCAAGACGTTTATTCACTCTGCAATGACATCATTGTTGAACTACATCTGCATCTACCCGAAGATGCTCATCAGGCTGTTAACTTGTACATGCAACAGAGAGGAAAAGTGACCTACAGTACTCACATACAGTCAGTGATGGGCAGTAGCTAGCTACAAGTAGTGAAGCTACTAGTTTAACTACATTTCTGAGTAGCTTGGCTGTAGTGTAGCTATTTTCTGAATCTGATAGCTTTTCAGTAGTTTGGCTACTTTTTTGGCCATGTAGTGTGGTAGCTTTCCCATAAACTACATTTCAGGGCATCAGTTCACAACAGCAAATCTTTCATCTAGGCCATGCACCGAGGATCAGTTCTTACAGTACTCTGATGCATTTATTACCTGACAGGTGCCATATTCAAAAAAGTGACCATAATGAAAATCAATTGTGCCTATCATGTGTCAATGTGATGAAGTTTAATTTAAAAAATATCTTACCCATATAAAAGTAGGCTACATTTTGATATAAATAGTTAGTTACTAGCCTATTGTATGCCTGATAGTTTGATCACTAATACTTGTACAATTGGTTGGATCACAGAATTTATTCATAGGCCTGAGAAGACACAAAAGAGCTTAGAGTGCTCAGGAGGCTGTGCAAACAATGTTACTCAGGTGCTCATCTGTACGGGGTGAAGTGTAAGTCAAAAGGGGGAAAGAGCAGAGGCACTCTGAGATTTGAGAAAAATAATGGCCTTCATCAAATCTCAGGGTGCCTCTGCTCTTTCCTCCTTTTTGGGACTTATTTATTGGGCTTTTGTGTATTAAAAAGTAGCTTCACAATAGTTAAGCTACTTCTGACATTTTTTCATAGCTTAGCTTGCTACATTTTGTCGTCCGGTAGCTATGGTGTAGTGAAGCTTCATATGATGTGGAGTAACTGGCAGCTTAGCTTGTTACATTTACTGAGTAGCTTGCCCAACACTGCATACAGTACCCCTACTGTATTGGACACTCGCTCACTCACAGAATACACCCACTACACAACAAAATACATTATACAATAAACTTCAACTTCTGATAATAAAACAAAAGTAGGCCTTTATAAAAGAAAATATATGGCATCTGTGGCTTACATAGCTCTCTTAAACTATATCCATCTCAAAGTAATTGCTTGAGAGGACATTATCAAACTCGGTCCTAAATTCAGGGAAAGAGCTACGTGCAAGGAATCTCAAGGGTAGCACCACACGTGTGCCCAATTGGCCTTCTACCGAGCCCAGTCTCAGCATTAAAGGATACCATCACCCTATCTACGCATATGACATTGGACCCTGTGCAGTAACGCAATAATTTTTCCACCTTTGTTTGGTCTGCATTTTTGACATAACGTTGGAGATAACTAAACACATTCTGTTCTCTCCGACTGAGGACAACATTTGACGTCTCCAACAACTGCACCACTCGCTTGCCTGTGGCCTTTTTGGACTCATACAAAGCCAGCACACTATCTTTGTCTGGAAGGTTTTGCCGCACTGCCATCATAACTCTACTGAAGCTATCTCTGACAAATTTAGGTTCCTGCAGAATAGCTTTGTGAGCCATGGATTCAATGGCTGTTCTCATATTTTCTTTTGGTGGAAGAGAATGTGAGCCCATTCGTGAAAAAGGTCAAGCAAGTCATCCTCGTCGTCTTCCTCCATTACACCCTCAAGAGCCCTTTCCACTGCTGCCCTCTCAACTGGAGGCAAGTAGTTGAAGAAGGACAACATGAGTAAGTCTGAATCTACCGAATCCATACCATGTATGCACGCCAACATGAAGGCTTTTGAGAGAATCACTGGCAGTACACCAAGATCTAGTAAACCCTTCACCCACACACGTCCAACCGTCTGCCATTCACCCTGACAGTAATCAGGCCTCAGTCTTGGGACCCTCTCATTTTCCCCATCACACTCCTGAACAAACATCTCCCAAAATGCAGTGTACACCTCGCGTGAAGCCCCTGAATCATCAACAGCATTTTCATTAACAAAATCCATCTTCAAACACACAGAAAGTATAGTACTGTCCATAAACACAGACAGAACATCTTCCACCACCTTAATTCTACGAATTGATGCTCGACGAAAACCCGCTGTGGCCCCTGAGCTGGGAGAAGATGACTGGATGGAATCAGTTGATGCATGGGCAGGTGTATTTAGCTGCAATTCTCTTGACTGGAGGGACAACACAAAACACAATAAAAGGGTCATTGTATGAGGAATTACGGCATAGTTGAGATCCAAACGATTTTAAACAGCACATTTTCCCAAACTTCAGTTGTGTAATTTCAAAACAGAAATAGCACTATTTATAGTTCAAAATGACATCACAGAACCTGAACAGATGCTTGAGAAAAACTCTCTGTGGACCCCGAGATGACCGCTGATGACTGGATAGAATCGGGTGGTGGATGGACAGGTGTATTCAGCCGTAGTTCTCTTGACTGGAAGCGCCAACATAGAATACAAAAGAATAATTGCATAAGAAGCTGCAGCATGGGTAAGATACAAAAAATGGAGACAGTATATTTAACCAACATTAAATTGCATACATGTAACACCAAAATTTAAATAGAGCTTTCGAAACTTAAAAATAATATCACAGAACCTGAATTGACGCTCGATGGACACCCTCTGTGGGGCCCAAGTTGGCAGCTGACGACTGGATGGCAGGTGTATTCAGCCGTAGTTTTCTTGACTGGAAGGCAACACAGACAACAATGGAATCACTGCATGAAGAGCTGCAGCATGTGTGAGGTATAAAAATTGGACAGAGCTTATTTATCCAAAAGAAACAGGCAGAACACAAAATTTCTCAGTAGGTCAAGTCATGTCATATTTGCATGTAGCACATTTTAAGAACACACTGGAAGGGGGCTTCACTAACCACCACCACTGTGTAGCACACACCTGGGTGAGGCACGGCAGCCATCACAGTAGATGTTAGAAGACACATCAGCTAGAGGTGGAGAGTGAGGTAATAGATGACTGAGCCAATTACAGTGGGAGGATGATTAGGGGACCAGACTGAATGAACCAGGTTGGGACTCTAGCCACCGGACTCTCTAACCCTCTACTCACAAGTGTTGTGGGATCTTGTGGTGAAGTCATGTGAAACCATACAGAAGGGACAACTAATATGGAAGTTTCATGTGAACCCAGAACAATTAATGGGCCAGATCATAGAGTGAAAATGGTCTTAAATACAATCTTCTTTGATATTCACAAGAGCAAGGGCTGTGGTAGTGTAGTGTTTAAGGAACCTTGTAAGTAGCCTAGAAATTAGACACAGACCCTCAAACAAAGTTGCCCTTTGAGAAGACTGGTAAAAAAAAAAAAAAAACTGGTAAAGCAACTCCTCAAAGCTTTTCATTACATTTATGAAAGTATATGATCACAACAATTTTTAAAAATGACAATGTGATCCTGCTATTGCTTACTGTTTATGTAATGCATGAGCCTAGAAATTGTGATTCTCCTTGGATCGTTGTCCTCAAAAGGTATTCAAAAGTAATTATATACGTATACATTCATGCTAATTAGTAGGTCGAATCCCACACTAAATAACAGAAATAACACAAATATTCAGGGTGAGCGGCTCCAACATTTCTCAAGATTGCTCGGCTACATGCTTCCCTTAAAATTGCAGCTTTTTCAGTGGGTACTATAAAAGTCCATCTAAGGCAAGTCCCTTTACTTCACTTTAGACACACCTCACAGCCTGGTCTTGTTAAGCCCAAATAAGAGAGGGTTGAAGCGGAGCATTCCATGATCTTTGCCCAAATAGCTGGTAAATCAAAATGAATGGAGATATCCAAAAACTCCAGATTGACAGGTAGAAAAAATTGAAAAAGCTTAATTAAAGCTGACAATGTCTTGATCTAACCGCATATAGTAGAAATAAAGCAAAAAAAAAATACATTATCTAAAAACACGCCAAGATTCACAGCATGGGTATTACCATTCATCATGGTGACCAATAGTATCAAAAACTTAAATGTCAAGTCATGCAGTGTCCAATGTGATATTTTAACTAATTTCAATGGGACTTAAGTGGTCTTAAGTAGTCTCCTCTTACAAAAGAGTATCTGGTACTATAAACACATACTAATTACCTGTTTAACTTTTGATTGTCTCATCTGGATGGTCACCACATCGTCTGACGCAGGCTCATAATCTGAACACCACTCCACTGTGTCTGCGTCAGAGGCTTCATTGGATCCTTTGACGCTCCTCGGGCTCATCTCTTCAACATCTAGATCAGAAGACTGCTCTGAAGCGGTGTCATCAACATTAATGATGGAGTCTGTCTCATCATGCTCATCACTGGGATTGGTGGAGTCAGATGTTCCAGGCTGCAAAGCATTCTGCAACAAATACAAAACATGATTCAAGTCTAGCAACAAATTACCTCAAAATAAAAATGTAGAAGCACACAATGTTCACCAAGTTGATTTAAGAAATACCAAAATTCACCTGATAAATGTTAATTCAGTGTTATTTGACCCATAGCCCTATGTGATCACCACTATCCATGATAACAAGAATGATAATAGTAGCAATGATAATAGTAACAAACCCCTGTGTGTAGATCTTCAGCATCTTCAGTGGAAGTGTCACCTTCAACCCCCGTGTGCAGATCTTCAGCATCTTCAGTGGAAGTGTCACCTTCAACCCCTGTGTGTAGCTCCTCAGCATCTTCAGTGGAGGTGTCACCTTCATCCTCCATAGAGGATTGATCTGAAAATTTGTCCTTTGAGCAGATGTAAAAATGGAGAAGCCTCAACTTTGTTGACTCATACAACTGGCCCACGGTCTCTTCAAATGGAATGTGATTCCGTTGGAAGTCACGCACTTCTGTTGGGGTCCCTTGGTTGACAAGCCTTTTGGAAAAAAAAGTTGCTTTCCAGTTTCCAACACCTGCTCCACAGTAGTTCCTTTATGAACCGTTGTGCATCTGGTCCCACCACCATTACTCGTTCTCACCTGGGTATATTTAAGTTTTGAAAAGTGAAGCCAATTTCTATCTTTCGTTCTGTCTTTTCTGCATTTTTGTTGGATTTTCTTGACATTCTTGATTCTGATGTCCTGTAGCAATTCTTTTTCAACATCTTCCGGTCCCCTATCTTCTCCCTTATCCTCTCTAAGAGGGTCTCTCTGTTAGGTGTATTCTTCTGCTGATGACAATAAGAGGCAACAGCTAATCGATCACCGTAGGTTGGGATGTATCGCGCAAGCTGCTCATCGGTCATCAGTGTAAGGACAGCCTTGTCAATCTGCAAGCAAATCAAAAAAGCAGTTAAACACAGCAACAGGAAACACATAGAACATACAGTATAGAATCAACAAAAAAAGTGAGTGGCCAAGTTAGCACAAACTGTGTTTCACTGCATGGAGTGCAATCATAGACGTTTCCCCTTGATCCTGTGAAAAAGTCTGGTCTTTGGAGACAACACAGGGGCTGTAAGCATCAAACGGATACTATGGGCACAGACCGTACCCTAATATAACATATAATATAACCCTAATATAACCAGGCTCCAGCCAATCACTGACCAGATGGTTGGAGGAAGGATGGGAGTAAGTTTTCAACTCCCCAACAGTATTGCCATTGATTTAATGGAATGCAAGTTATATTTCATTTGATTGATAAAATATAATAAAATTGAAAGCCTATGACTTGTTTGGTTTTGTTTGTTTGATGTGTAAAGCCCCTTTGTTGCCTCCCAAGACCAGATTTTGGTAATAGCCCATTAGATCAAGGGCAGATGCCCAAGTTTTGAGGCAAAATTCAAATTGTGTACCAAACAGGCACTCAGTGTACTTTTAATGATTCATCACATCCCATGGCACCCAAAAGTTAACTACCAGTTTAGTCCATGACCATATTACATCAGTGTTAGGCAATCTACTCAGTAAATATAGCAAGCTAAGCTACCAGTTAGGCCTACTCCACATCATATGAAGCTTCACTACACCAAAGCTACCAGAAGACAAAATGTAGCAAAATGTAATATGAAAAAAAGGCCTATAAATAAGTCCTGATGAAGGACAATATGGCCGCAATGAGTAGGCCCATGTGTTTTAAAACAGAATTGCCATGTAAAGGCTTTTTAAAAAATATTTTTCTCTTTCCTCCTTTTTTGGACTTACACTTCACCCAGTACAGACGAGCACCTGAGTAAAATTGTTTGCAGTCTCCTGAGTGCTCTAAGCTCTATCTATTGGGTCATTTCATGTCAATTCACCCAAATTCTGGAAAATTCCCCGCTTGACCATCTCAGAATTTCCTGAAAAAATTCTACTAAAAAGATACCATTTTTAATAGTAATAATCCAAAATATTAGGTTCATAACCTCAATAGGTTTTTAATAAGAAATATTTAATGTGGCATGCATTTTGGGCTAAAGGCTGTTTTTAAACAGCAATATCTGGAAAACTATCTCACCTATAGCCTTCAAATTTTCTACTGTCAATATATGGTAGTTATAGCCTCCAGACATGGAATATCAGGATTGTAGCTCAAGCATAACTTAGGATACATGCGCTCAAACTTCTACCAAAGTATGGCTTGGCAAAATGAGATGGTAACTTTGAAGAGTTGTCAAGGCCCCAGTTTTGGACATAGAAGACTTATATTTTACAGGAAGTATATCTGGTAACGGGTCAAACACTCTACAAAACATGGTCACTCTTAGATGAATGGATCCACAGGTATTATGCCTCAAATATGGGGAAAAACACATTTGTGCCCAAATTCAGAGCCATATTCCAAAAAATTAATGGATCAGGTCCATTTTTTTGTTTTTGAAAGATCAAATTATTGTTAAACTTACATAAAAAAATTGGCAGGGTGTTTTGCCCCATTTTGTCACAAATAATTTTCAAACATGGGCTATATGTGGGTGGGTGATTGTTTTTTTTCCTCTTGATTCCTAGGGGTGTGTTTACCTATGACTATGTTTACATAGCCATGTGTTTTGGAGACTGCTGTATTTGTATCCAACCATTTACTAAATATGTGAATTGGTCTGATAAAAGATTCACCTCTCCCTTGTTGAGTTCTTTATAGTCATTTTTTGACCTTTTTATTCTCCATTTAAGAACATACAAATTCATGTTTTTACCTTAATTTCGTGTAATAAAAGTGCTTGGTGTTTGATCAACATTTTCAGAGTCAACAGTAGATTTTTTGCTCATTGTAGTTGCATTAATGACAACAAAGACGGAAATCTCTCTTGATTACTGACTGACGTGAAGTAAGCAAAGACCTTACGAAGTTCATAAAAACGCAAAACATATAATTTGTGAAATGCATTTTTTTTTTATTTTTGTTTTAAAGTAAACGCTCCTTTGAGTTTTGCACTCATTATAAAATTACATTTAACTTCAACAATGTTTCAGGAGATTAACAATCACTATGCTAATCTTCATCTCTACATTTCTGCACTTAACAGACATTTATGCCATTCTTCGGCATAGAAACGATCATTATTCATTTTTTGCAATGCTAACAGCACTGCAATGTGAATATGATCCTTCCATTAAAGTTCAATGTTAACCAAGAACAAATTCAAACTTAGATTGGATTCAAAAGCCATTTGTATGATCTTGCATGTTGTCTACATGAGGGTGGCTCTAGCGTTTTTCCAATATGCTACCAAAAAATAAAATCAATAAAATCGCAGGACGACTACACCTTCACTCTTTTTGCTTGTAGCGCTTCAAAAGGCTAATTACTAGCACAAATATGAAAATAAGATTTGAGAAATCATAAATGTAGGTCGACTGGTTATGGTGGTGGGGTATGGGTAATCAGCACATGCTGTATCTGTGGGTGTGTCTCTGTCAACCACCATGATGTAGAAGCCATGTCTGTTTGGTTGGGCTGGATGAATTTAATAATGCTATGTCTGAGATCTTTTCTCTCTAAACCAGGCAAGCAAATGTTTAAGATAACTAAGTCTTACATTTGAATCTGGAAAGTAAAAAATACATAGTTGTGCAATGTAATACTGTATTGCTGATGCATTTGGTTGAGTTTACTTCTTTCGGATGCAGCATGCAGATATTACTTCACATAGAAGCATCTGTATTTGAAATGATAACAGAAACATGTAGGGAAGGGCGGCAGATCCAAGGTAAAAGCAAAGGAGGAGTATCCAAAACATGTCTCAAATAAAGTTGATTGACTTTGACATGGCAATGCAAATATAGTCACACATGGTAAAGGTAAACATTGTCATAAGACAAAAGTCAATGTTTCCAATATGGCTCTGGAGTTGGATGGACATACCCCTAGGGATCAAGAGGAAAACCCAAACATATACCCCATGTTTGAAAATTAATTGTGACAAAATGGGGCATAACACCCTCTCAATTTTTTTTATGTAAGTTTAACAATAATTTGATCTTTCAAAGTTAAAAAAAAAAATGGACCTGGTCCATTTAACTCAGTTTTTTGGAATATGGCTCTGAAATAGGGTGGACACACCCCTTGGAATCAAGAGGAAAAAACAATCACCCACCAACATATAGCCCATGTTTGAAAATTAATTGTGATGAAATGGGGCAAAACACCCTCCCAATTTTTTCATATAAGTTTAAGATCTATTCATCTTAGAGTGACCATTTTTGTAGATTGTTTAACCCGTTACGCCGTTAGGCGTGGATCTGCCCAAGGTTTCTTCCTACATAACAAACTATTTACAAAGCGAGGGAGTTTTTCCTTGCCCCTGATTCTCATGGATGCTTCCCGTACTGTCTGTAAAGCGCCGCGAGACAATGTACTGTATTTGTGCGCTCTACAAATAAAATTGAATTGAATTGAATTGAATACTTCCTGTAAAATATGGGTCTTCTATCTCCAAAACCTGGGTCTTGACAACTCTTCAAAGTTGCCATTTCATATTGCCAAGCCATACTTTGGTAGAAGTTTGAGTGCCTATATCATGAGCTACAATCCTGATATTCCATGTATGGAGGCTATAACTACCACATATTGACAATAGAAAATTTGAAGGCTATAGGTGAGATGGTTTTCCAGATATTGCGGTTTAAAAATGGCCTTAGATTATGGTGACCAAAAAGCATATCATTTGAAATATTTTTTATAAAAAAAACTATTGACCGTATGAAGCTAATAGTTTGGATTCTTATGATTAAAAATGCTATCTTTTTACTAGATTTTTTTCAGGAAATTCTGAGATGGTCAAGCAGGAGGCATTGGGTGAAATGACATGAAATGACCCTATTGTGTCTTCTCAGGTCTATAAATAAAGGTCTCTCAAACAGACATACAATAACAACTAACTATTGTAGCCTATTTTACTTTCATATGGGTAAAACATTTTTTAAATGAAACTACATCAAATTGACACGATAGAAGACACACAATTTTCAAAATGGACACTTTCTTTGAATTATGGCACCTGTCAGACAATAAATGCATACTGCAAATGAACTGATCATCCGTGCATGGCCTAGATGAAAAATTTGCTATTGTGAACTGATGCCTTGAAAATGTAGCTTATGGGAAAGCTACCACACTACATGGCAAAAAAAGAAGCTACACTACTGAAAAGCTGGGTGGGTATAGACTGTGTGCCGGTTACACCGCGGAGAGGGGATAAAGTAAACTATGAGGTGAATAAAATCCTGACCAGTAAAAACCAACAGCGTCAACAGAATCTGACTAAGGAAGAGCGAGAAGCTTTAAAAGAACTAACGGACAATAAAAACATCATAATTAAAAGAGCCGACAAAGGAGGAGCGGTGGTTGTATGGGGATACGATCAGTATATCGAAGAGGCCCATAGGCAGTTGGAAGACACTACTTTTTAAGTCCCTCTAAAGACCAATCCAACAGAAGCATTAGTGAAAGAACTCCAAGAAATATTGATTAGGGCCAGAGATGACGATCTGATTTCCACACAGGAATTAGATTTTCTCTTTAAACCCTACCCACGAATGGCATCATTCTACCTTCTCCCAAAGGTGCATAAGAACATGACAAAGCCACCTGGTAGACCCGTGATCTCAGGGAATGAAACTCTTATGGAACCCATCTCCAAGTATGTGGATTTTTTTATTAAACCATTACTGCATCACTACCTGCCTACATACAGGATACTACAGATGCACTTTGCCAAATAAGAGACAATAACTTCCTTGGCCCTGATGCGCTTCTGGTGACTATGGACGTGGAAGCGCTATACACGAACATTGATCACGACCAAGCTCTGAGATACTTCCTGGATAAACGCCCTCACCCACACAGCCTTCCCACAGACTTTTTGGTCAAGTTAACAGACTGGACATTGAACAATAACATTTTCATTTTTCAGGATAAACTCTTTAAGCAGATTAAAGGCTGCGCTATGGGGGCCTGCTTTAGCCCATCATATGCGGGGCTATTCATGGGTAAATGGGAGGAAGATGTTGTGTTTAGTAATGGCAACATCTTTAGAGATAAGATTATTTGGTGGGCACGCTATAGTGATGACGTAATTCTCTGGTGGGGAGGTACTGAGAACGAACTGTTGGCTTTCCATAGTTATCTGAATGCAGCTAACCGCAATGTCAAACTGTCTTTGGATTATAGGGTCATTCCGTGTGAAATCAACCAGTGACGGACCGGTCACCCTCTCTGAAAAATCTGAAAAAAAATTACAGTTGTTTGTATACTCAACCTATGCTTGAATCTGAAATAGTAAGTCTGTATCACTAATGGTTGCAAAAGTACAGCCATTTGAAAGTTCAAGTAATTTTAAGCATTTTGGTGAACAAGCCTTTTGTCCAACTTCCAACATAACTGGCTCTTTTAGTATTTCACACACAATGATGAAACCATGTGCATAGAAACACATTTTCCTGTAGAGTTCAAAAATCTACTCAGATCAGATGTATCTTGTGTAGTTTCCCTCTCCAGAGCTCTGAAGATGGCTGTAAATTCTATGTGTGATTTCACACCACCACCTTTCAGGGCTTCTTGTTCAAAAAGGAAGTAAGACAAATTTATCCGAGTTTTTTTCCCACTCAAATATGGATTTTGCGGTCCTGTTTATGCATTAACTTTTGTTGATAATGTTATCATACTGTCAGAGCATTTCTTCAAAGATGGTTCCAATTTTGGAAAATGCTGTTTTCATCCTCTTATTTTACCATGTGGACAGTTTGCAAGATTTTTTTTTAATTTTACCATGACTCATTCAGTACCTGACGAACATCTGTCCAAAATGTTGTGTTGTTGCTGAGTCTCGTTATTGTGATATGATTTTTTGAAAATATTGTCAGTAACTCCACTGATTTACATTGACTTCCATTGTATTGAAAGTGCACCACATATGGCGCAATGTGGTACTGCAGATAAGCAAGGAGAAATCCAGCATAAAGCCAATAGGCCCATTGTTCCAGTTACCTGAATGCTGCCTTTCAGAAAAAGAACATAAAAATTGATTATAGACCAAATAACAAACAAACTAATGCAGAGTGAATGGGGCAGAATTAAATAGAAATGAAAGTAAGTTGTTGGGTAGGATTTCTCCTTTAATTCAGTGGATTTACTGACAATATTTTCAAAAAATCATATCTAATTAACGAGACTCAGCAACAACACCAAATTTTGGATAGGTGTTCCTCAGATACTGAATGACTCATAGTAAAATTTAAAACTGTCCACGTGGTGAAATGAGAGGATGAATATGGCCTTTGTAAAAATCATACCTGTTTTTAAAAAAATGCTCTGACAGTATGATAACAATATCAACAAAAGTTAATGCACAAACAGGACTGCAAAATCCATATGTGAATAGGAAAAATACTCCGATAAATTTGTCTCACTTAGTTTTTGCACAAGAAGCCCTGAAAGGTGGAGGTGTCCAAACAAGTATAGAATTTTTTGCCATTTTCAAAGGGGGAAAATAAAACCAGATACATCTGATCTGAGCTGATTTTTGAATTCTACAGGAAAATATGTTTCTATTCACATCGTTTCACAATTGTGTGTGAAATACTGAAAGAGCCAGCAATGTTGGAAGTTGAACAAAAGGCTTGTTCACCAAAATGCTTAAAAATACTTGAAATTTCAAATGGCTTTACTTCTGCAACCATTAGTGATACAGACTTACTATTTCAGATTCAAGCATAGGTTGAGCATACAAACAACTGCAATTTTTTTCAGATTTTTCAGAGAGGGTGACCGGACCGTCACTGGTTGATTTCACACGGAATGACCCTATAGCAAAGATAAGATACATTTTTTGGATCTTGAAATCTATAAGGATACTAATGGTTATTTGCATTCTACTATCTTTAGAAAAGAGGCACATAAGAATACGGTTTTACACGCAAGAAGTTTTCATTCCCCTTCATTAATTAAGAACATCCCCTTTGGGCAGTTTCAAAGACTGCGGCGCATTTGCGATGATACGCGCAACTTTGAAATAAAAAGTAAAGAAATGTATGGTCGTTTCATACAACATGGCTACTCTCCAAAAATATTAAATACTGCCCTGGAGAGAGCTAGCTCTATCGAACGTAACACTTTACTTACTAGAAAACCCACACCTGCGAAACAAGATAGGGTTTTCTTTTCGACGCGCTACAGCACGGATGCACCGTCTATTGTCAATGTGATAAAGAGAAATTGGGATTTACTTAAATGTGATACATCTTTGGAAAATACTTTTGACGAGCGCCCTATTTTTTCGTTTAGAAGAGCCCCTACAATAAGCGATCGATTGGTGAGGAGCTATACACCGGCTAAAGAAAAAAACACTTGGTTACCAAAGGTGCCTAATGGCACTTTTAAATGCGGACACTGTAACATGTGTGATATAGTCTCTTAGACTAAAGGGTTTACCCACCCGGCTAGCCGTATGCAACGAATCACTTTATAAATTGTAAGAGCACACATGTTATATACATTTTGGAATGTTCTCTATGTGATGCCTTTTATGTGGGGCGCACTAAGAGGCGTTTTCAGGACCACCTGGCGGAACATCGGTATGCCGCACGAACGGGCAACTGTGATTATGCCATGACGAAACATTTTGTTGAAACCCACGAGAACAAAATTGCTACTTTTAGTGTGATGGGTATAGACTGTGTGCCGGTTACACCGCGGAGAGGGGATAGACAAAAAACTTTAAATCAAAAGGAAAATAGGTGGATCCATAAACTGAATGCGACGTCAGCCCCGGGTCTAAATGATTCAATTGAAAAGATGGCATTTTTGTAGTTTGTAATTAATTATACATGATTTATTTGTACTAATTAGGATAATTCAGAATGGTTGGTGATGCTATATTTCTCAGATATTTTTTGATATGAATGTATGTGTTTGTTTGTGGCCTAAAAATAGGTGGTGCGTCATTACGAGACACCGCCCATCTGTGCAACAGCTGATTTTTACCTGCGCCATTGACGCGTCTGTGACTGACTGCCCTGATGAAGGCCTTATGGCCGAAACATGTTGCCATGTTTTTTAAATAATCAAGCATGATCTAGCCATTTAATAAAGCTTTTTAACCATTTTGGAAGAGTGCCTTGGACATCCTCTCTAGCATATTCACTACTGAAAAGCTATCAGATGCAGAACATAGCTACACTACAGCCAAGCTACTAAGAAATGTAGCTAAACTAGTAGCTTCACTACTTGAAGCTAGCTACTGTCCAACACAGTATTGGTATTACATAAAGTTATTTTGGCGGCTTCAAAATGGAACCTATGGATAAACACCCATGGGAAAATAGGACATCAAAATCAGCTTTCGGTACACTTATTTACACTCAAGGAGTAGGCTAACATGAACTAGTTAAATCTTATGCCAAAACATATGTGGAAAGATCCAGGCTGTAAATCAAGTAGGCCTGATCAAAGAATTTTAAACCACCTAGCATGAACAAGCTAGCTACAACCCAGTGGTTCTAAGCTGCCATTCTGAAATTTACATAGACCCATATTTAGGCTAATTTAGCCTGCCATAGACACTAAACTTTTACCCTGAAATCGCAAAGTTATAGATAGTGATGGCGATTTGAGGGTGGGAAACCGGGGAAACGGCATAGCTGTAGCAAAAATACTGAATGAAGGGTTTCAAACGGTCTGTAGCAAACGCATACGGCGTCGTCATAGTGTTCTACTTGGTGCATCCATCCATGCGTACCGAATGTTGCCAAAGACGAAAGGATTGGTTTGGATAGCCAGAGCAGAGCGGTACCCACTCCAAGTTTGCTTGCTTCAAAGACATAAGTTTAACACTGCAATATAGCATAATACCGAGGCGGTGTTGGGCTGGTTATGACCACGCTAGATTCAGTCTAAAATGAATGATCAAACACATTGGTCTACCTGCAGGTAAAGTTAGGCAGGTAGCCTATGTTAAGCCAAACACTTATATAGGACGTTAACCCAATTTGACCCCACTTTTTGCCGACCATGGCAGAGGAATCAACACAGCCTCATAACTTCTACAGTCAAGTAGGCTATAACAATAAACAGAAAGCTAAACAAAGTTGATAAGAAAAAAGTTTGCGTTTACTGTGCAGTATCAGAACCACACCAACTTCAAAGAAGTGTAGGCCTACATTAAGCACGGTGTAACTAGCAATCGAGATATACAGTTCACAGAAAAAAAGAGAAAAAACGAACCTGTCATACAACCAAATCAATGCAAGGGGAGTAAATAAAACCGCATAGGTCGCCGCTACCTTTGACAAACATAGGGCTACTTACCCAACTTGCCAAGCTCAGAATTGTACCCAAGAATCATAGCAAAAGTAGTAGGAGAAATTTACCTTTCCATGTAAACTGCAGAATCCATTGCAAAACGACTGATGAGTTTATCCACAATACAAAACTTTGCTTGGATACCAGTCGTAACATTGGCCTTCTTAAACAGTAGCCTACGTTTTTACCCTTCTGTGTTGAAATGCAATGCAGCTAGCGTTAGCCATCACAATTGTTTGCAAATATAAAAACGTTTACCCCTCCTTTGTTTAAATGGTCATGTCTGCTATGAAAACACTTCTTTATAGTAGGCCGTTGACTATAATGGGTAAAACTCCCTCCGTGCAGTATCAGAACCACACCAACTTCAAAGAAGTGTAGGCTATACTAAGCACGGTGTCACTTGCAAAAAGATAGAGTTCACAGAAAAAAGAGAAAAGCTAACCTGTCATGCAACCAAATACAACCGAATTCCAAAAAAGTTGGGACACTTTATAAATTGTTCATAAAAATCGAATCCAATCATTTACAAATTTCATAAACCTATATATTGTTCACAATACAATATAGATAACATGGCAAATGTTGAAAGTGAGACTTTTTGAAATGTTATGCCGAATATTGGCTCATTTTGGATTTTATGAGAGCTACACATCCCAAAATAGTTGGGACGGGTAGCAATAAGAGGCCAGAAAAGTAAAATTGTCATATGAGGGACAGCTTGAGGACCCAATTGCAACTTATTTGGTCAATTGGCAACATGATTTGGTATGAAAAGAGCCTCCGAGAGTGGCATTGACTCTCAGAAGTCAAGATGGGCAGAGGATCACCAGTTCCCCAAATGGTGCAGCAAGAAGTAGTGGTCCGAGATCACAAAGGAGTTTCTCAGACAAAAATTGTAAAGTGTTTGAAGGTATAATCATCTACAGTGCATATCATCATTGAAAGATTCAGAGAATCTGGAACAATCTCTGTGCATAAGGGTCAAGGCCGGAAAACCATACTGGATGCCCATGATCATTGGGTCCTTAGATGGCACTGCATCACATACAGGACTGCTAATGTAATGGATATCACAAACTGGCCTTAGGACTACTTCCAGAAAACATTGTCAGTGAACACAATCCACTGTGTCATTTGCCATAGCCAGCTAAAACTCTATAGGTCAAAAAAGAAGCCATTCCTCAACATGATCCAGAAGCGCAGGCGTTTTCTCTGGGCCAAGGCTCATTTAAAATGGACTGTGACAAAGTGGAAAACTGTTCTGTGGTCAGACATATCAAAATTCAAAGTTCTTTTCAGAAAACTGGGATGCCATACCATCCGGACAAGGACAACCCAAGTTGTTATTGCTTATTGTTAGCGCTCATTTCAGAAGGCTGCATCTCTGATGGTATGGAGATGCATGAGTGTGTGTGGCATGGCCAGCTTACACATCTGGAAAGGCACCATCAAGTCTGCAGTCCAGATCTTTCACCCATAGAAAGCTTTTGGTGCATCATACATAGGAATACATGACAAAGAGGACCTAAGACAGTTGAGCATCTAGAAGCCTGTATTAGACAAGAATGGGACAACATTCTCTCCACAACTTCTCTCCACAGTCCCCAGACGTTTGCAGACTGTTGCCACACAGTGTGAGTGGATGCCACACAGTGGTAAATGTGGCCTTGTCCCAACTATTTTGGGATGTGTAGATGCCATGAAATTGAAAATCAACTTATTTTCCCCTTAAAATGATACATTTCCTCAGTTTCAACATTTGATATGGGATCGATGTTGTATTCTGAGTAAAATATTGAAATTTGAAACTTCCACGTCACTGCATTCTGTTTTTATTCACAATTTGTAAAGTGTCCCAACTATTTTGGAATTCGGTTTTAGATGCACGGGGACTAGAAACAAAACTGATGAGCAGTGAATGACATAGGCCTAATACAAATGTTTTCATTGCCATGACACGCTCGCTAGATCATCCCAACCTGTGGCAGCTAACTTTGACAGACACGTGACAAGCTCAGAACTGTAACGTTACACCCGAGATTCACAATCGCAGCCAAAATTGACCTTACCTTTCCGTGTAAACTGCAAAATCAATTGCAAAAGAACTGATGAGTTAGTCCATAATGCATACTGGTAACTTGGACTACTTGGATGCCCGTCGTAACGTTACACTAGCCATCTTAAACAGTAGCCTAGCTACGTTTTTTCCTTCAGTGTTTAAATACAGTGCAGCTAGCGTTAACTATCACAATTGGTTGCAAATAAAGAACCGTGTAACCCTCTTTTGTTAAATGGTCATGAATGCTATATTTAAATGAAAATAAAAAAAAAACATTTTAGTAGGCCCTTGGCTATAATGGGTAAAACTCCCTCCGGATCTGATCCCGCGTTGGCAGCATGATTTGAAAGGAACCGCCAACTCGCTAAAGTGTCATGTTAAATGCTGGCAGTGGCAGTGTAAAAACAGCGAACGTTACAGAGGTCATAATTTTTAAATGACTAGTGAGCAAATAAGTGGGTAAGCCAGGGATACTGAATTATCCAACTGTCTCTGAGTAGGCTATCCAAACCTAAGCATTCTTATAAGTGCTAGCACAAACACCACTGAGCTAATGTTAACGGCTAGCCTTGATACTTTCGAAAGTATTTGGCCATTTTTGTCCGCCCCCATATTCGTGAAACTAAACAGGGTGTTTTACGTTCAGTTAAAAGATCATTTGACAGAAACATTAGCCTATAGGTAGAACTCTACCTTACATCCAGGGGTCTAATATCAGCATCGAAGACTTGAGCGCTAACCACTCGAGCTAATTAACGTTAGCCTCAGTTTGCCATCTTTCTGAAGGTTAACCAAAACTCACGTGAATTCTATAACACTTCCCTGCAGACATGTTTTGACCCGGTTGGGTGACACAACTTCAGATAATTTCCTACTCACCTTGTCTCTCTTCATGAGATTTATCTTGTCCTGGGTCACGGCTCTGGCTAAAAGGAAATCCTCCAAGTCTTCCTCCATTTTGCATGCTTATACATTCTCTGGCACCGCCACAAACTGACCCGGAAGTTGACTGTAAAAACCAAGAAAGATCCAAATAACTGTAGTCATAAGAACGATTAAATGGCCATTGGTAAAGTTTATTAAACTGTGACTGAGACACTTGTCATCTAACCTCCTAATACTGGTTTGGGTGATTATGGAGTTGATTATTGGTTGATCATGCAGTGCGAGTCATTTTGAAAATAATCTGAGCATTATGTAGAGACTGCATACGGCTCTGCATGTGCCAGGAGCCGATCGCCTCCTGCTGGTAACATGAAGGAACACAGCCTAATTTCAGACTCAACCATCAGACAAGCATGAAACTCTAGATCTCGCAAAACAAAGTGGAGATCTCGCAAAATAAAGTGGAGATCTCGCAAAATAAAGTCAAGATCTCGCAAAACAAAAATCAAGATCTCGCAAAACAAACTCAAGATCTTGCAAAACAAACTCAAGATCTCGCAAAACAAACTCAAGATCTCGCAAAAAAACTCGAGATCTTGCAAACATGGTGAGTGTTAGTGCATGAAACCCCCCAAAATGTCTTTTTTTTTTTTTTTTTTTACCTTCCTCCTTAAAAATTTTATATCACCATTTCACCATTGGCGCTCCGTAATGTGCACTGTATGTGAATTACATTTTTCTGATAATGGCCATTTGCGAGTAGTGAGGTTCGTGTAGGTGCGCTTTTGGTCTCACAGCGAGTGGAAGGGGAAAAGAGAGGAGGAATAGCCCTCTCCCTTGCAGGAGCGGACAGCTGTAGGCTGAGTGTAACTGATAAGTTGGTGAAATCTAAACCATGCCAGTAATTCCTACGAAATAAGCACACATTCATATTCATTCATAATATTGTGAATCCAAGCCTACAATGTCACAATCATTTTTTCCTGCGTTGTGCAAAATCTTGGCGTTTCAAAACCAGGGCATTAAATGGTAATGCAAAAGTAGAGTGCAACAAGCGCCTAGACCTAATTAATGCACGCATGATGACCTCTACCTTCATCTCCTATGCAAATATGAGAAAAGAGTATCTCCGTTTTTCTTAGACACGTCCTTGACATATACTAACACAGATTTTTTTTTTTAAAAATGTTGCCCCCCTCAAGTAACGCAGTGCACGCCCACCAATGTGCATCTGGCGCCGGATCTGCGTGGACCTGGAAACACGCACAACTTTACAAGAATGAAAGGATTTTCGACCAGACGTTGCGCTCATAGGCTGTACCTTAGCAATGTAGGTTGTGCTCAACATTGAACCCAGCCCACATTGAGACGGCAAGTCCGCAGCAGAGGGATTCTCAGACCGGACGCATCACCGCAACCTCACCAGTTAGCTAAATGTATGCTCAACAAACCAATCACGTACCCGAAACATGACTACGGAAGAGCAACACGGAAATTAAGCTTTCTCACCAAAGCATATCGGGTTGCTCCTTTGTCTACACAGCCAACTACAAAACATCTTATCTGGTAAGACTGATCACTACAACGCTTACTCTCATTAGAACTTGGTGGATTTTCACAATAGGCTACAAATGAATGACAGTAGGCTTACTTTAAGCTATAACAACACTTTTGCTATATTCACATTAAACTTCAATAGGCTACAAATAAGCCCAAGGCAATGCCTAACGTTAAACTAGACTTAACGTTACTTAACTTCTCCATGCTGGTTAAAACTCATTAAACTTTCTTCTTCCGCATGCCTCAAAACTTAGGCTAATCACACAAATAAGCCTATATACTGTCTTGTTAAAATGACATAACGTTACATGCTGTAGACCTTTCTAAAACCTGCATGTTCCTGCATTTAACCTTCCATTCACAACATAAAGTTAAACAACATAGATAACGTTACTTCTATAGCCTACGTTCACTTTCTTGATTAACAATCAACTAGGTTATAGCAAACACCTATTATTGTAGTGTATGACCTATACTTTTAATCTAAAGGTCCCCTGTTAACATACATTTATTTAAACACAATGTAATGCCTTCTTTGCATCAGCTATTCAAATGCTTATCTTCATCAATTGCTTCATCTTACTTCTAAGATAAGCTATGCTATTTCTAATGAAATAATTTCCTTTCCATAATTTTATTCCATTTTATTCTTTGCTGCAACGGCATTTAGTCATAATGTATTCACTGTTGTGTTTGCTAAAACAAATATTTTAGAAGGCCTACATGCAGTCCTACCAAACACAAATGTTTGATTCTTCAATCTTCTTTGATAATAACCTCCACAAATCTTTAATTTTAAAGGAATCCAAGCATCACCAATGGAAACTCGACCTTTTCGTTCTAATAAAATAATTTGTCAACACTAACCAAACTTTATAATTATATTCACAGACATCAACACCAATGGATAATAATTTCCTTCAACTTCAGAAAACAATGACTATGTTGGTAACAAAGTAACAAATAAAGAAACACAAATGTTTGAATGTTGTTTGATAATAACCTCCAAAAAGATTTAATTTCAAAGGAAACCAAGCATCACCAATGGAAACTCAATTTTCTCACCCATTTAAGTCTAATTCAAACACTCTTTAATAAAATAATGTATCAACACTAACCAAATATTATAATTATATTCACAGATATCAAGACCAATGGACAATAATTTCCTTCAATTTCAAAAACTTTTCAAGATATCTTACATTTGTGGATGTTTTTAACATTTTCTACACCAAGCCACATACAACAGTTGATTTCATGTGTTAAAATAAAAAATGTGTTATATTCCTTGCCTTTTTAAAACAAAACTTACATAATAAATAATTTCAATATCTTTCATTCCCCAATGAAAACAGGCTATTATCAAAATAAAAACCCATTTTTTTTAATGTGTAACACTTCCAAAGATTAATTTAAAATTCTATTTCATTTTATTTATTTAAACTATACTTTTTTATTGCTTTATTTATTTTAACAACACTTTAAAATAATAAGACTATATTTAAAATATGTTTATATCATGATTACTATCATTTAGCCTGAAGATGAATAATTTAAAACATAAGTCTATTTACCTATTACATATAAATGTGTAGTAAATACTCAAATGATAAACTTGGGTTATACTTGGGTCATACATTTGACTGATCCCTACACACATTTTTACTAATCCTCCATAATTATCAATTATCATCAGGCAATTAAATGTATATACCAATCACCTGCCAACAACAAGCACATGAGTAATAACTAATTAAGTAATTGGTAATTAACAACCAATAATGCCAAAAAACCTGAGAGTAATTGCCAATGTCATCACATGACTAAAAAAACTATATAAAAAGACACCTACAAAGCACACACAAGCACAAAGCCAAACGAAGGAAGACAAAAGAAAAGAAGGAAAGAAAGAAAAGAAAATACTTCTACAAACAACAACAGCAGCAACAAAAGAGTAAGCTTAACAAAAAACTAATCTATTAATCTATTACAAATTAATTACAAACAAACATACCAACAATCTCCATATTATCCATGTGTTTTTCTTTTTCAGGAATGGCAACCAAAGCAAAACAATCAAAAATACAAATCACTGGATACATTCACAACCTGTCACCCGTCCTCACCAGCAAAAACAACACCAAATTCTTCACCGCCACAATTCAACAAGAGCACACTTACACACGGTTCGTTTGTTTCACCCCAGCACTGCACAAACGATTTGAAACCATCACTCAAGAGAGGTAATTTATGATTCATGCTATCATCACATAATATATTTTTCTTTACTTTATATTAAAAATATGTTCCATGCTTTTATTAAAATAAGTTATTCTACCTCTTACCTACACTTACAAAATTAAGTAAACATTTTAATCTCACCACATGTGTTTTCCTTGTTTAACAACCCTAAATGTAGCTTTACAGTATCTTAGCATAAACACTGTAAAGGTTAATGGCCAAAGACTTGATATGCAAACACTTTACAGTCCAGCACCTATGCTAAGCTACAACAAATAAACTAAAATTAGGGCTGCAAGACAAGGAACACACATACACTGAGACCAAAATGCATGTTCAAGGTAAGAGAGTAAATAACCCATTTTCTTACAAAGTTGGAATATCCTTTTAATCTGCATTACTTTAACCAAAAGAAATACTGAAACTAATTTCTTCAATTCAAATGTTTTTCTCTTCACAGCACTGCAATATCACTGGACAATATCACACTAAAGGAGCACTCACGGACAAGGGGAAAAAAGGATGCACTTTTCACAAACTTCAGCACCATCATGCCGGTCACACTACCCTTTCAGCACCAACCACCACCTACCACAACTGTTCAGCACAAGACACTTTTGGAAATTCAGGAACCTTAAGAGCACAATAAGGTAATGTAATCACATTTACATTAACATGTTATAATCTGTCTGCCTTACACTAGCACTCTGATTGGCATTAATGCCCAAAACTAACTATTCCATAAATTAAACAAGGTTAATATCTGGAAGTAAATATATGGAAATGTTCCATGTAATACACTTAGTTTATTTTTGAGACTGCTGTCTTTTGGATAAGACATTAAACCAAGCTCCTGACTCATAGTGGACCATAAAAGATCTCGTGACGCTTGTCACAAACAACTTCCCCAGTCTCCTGGCTAATGTGCAAACCTGGCTCATTCAATCTGGCACCCTAATCACCACTATAATTGTCCCATCCAATAATTCACCCTCTCTCCACCTCAAGCTAGTATATGATAAGCATTCTGACACATACCCTAATGACAGCCATGCATATTTTAAATGTTATATCCATTTTTTTCCCATTTTAGGCACACATCACAGTCAACATCTTGGAACACATTGACACACACACTGAAGATGACACCACACGCACCACATACCACCTTGCAGACAAAACATCTACACTGACACTCACATCATGGCACAACACACCACTAAGCATACACAAATGGTACCACATCACACACTACACCACGAACAAATTCAACCACATCACCACCCTCAACACCACCTCCACCTCCACTTTCACACCTGTCAACAACACAGACACACCTGCACAACCACTATATCCCATCACAACCACCACAACACTCCCACTCATTGGCACTAACATCACAGAATCAACACTTTGCCCACTCATCACCCAGTCAACACTTTGCCCACTCAAGCACACACTACTGAACACCACTGACACACCCATCCAACACTGCACTAATTGCAACACCCACTATAAAACAAAATTCACCACCAAACACTTCAACACTACACTCACCACACAACAGTCACAGAGCACCACCAAACACACCATTTCACACCAAACACTACAACACTGCACTCACCACACAACAGTCACAGAGCACCACAAACACTACAACACTACACTCACCACACAACAGTCACAGAGCACCACCAAACACACCATTTCACACCAAACACTACAACACTGCACTCACCACACAACAGTCACAGAGCACCACAAACACTACAACACTACACTCACCACACAACAGTCACAGAGCACCACCAAACACACCATTTCACACGAAACACTTTCCAAAGCACTCACCATTGACAACACAGACACCACCACAACACTCATCACAAAAATTTACAATTTTGATTTTGTTTCAATCACCCGGTATTTTGGTAAAATCACACACATTTCATTTACAAACACTCCACCCACCACAACTCCCCCATCCACCATCACAGACACTCCATCCACCATCAGTCACCCATCAACCAGCCAGTCCTCCATCACCAGTCACCCATCAACCAGCCAGTCCTCCATCCACCTCTGCACAGAAACACTGGACCCTTTTTCTGAAGATTAATTTATTTGTTATATTATTTTTTTTGTATTTTTATTTCTATTTCTTTATTTCTTCATTTTTTTTATTTGATTCACTATTCACTATTAAATAAAAAATCTATCATCACCTATGGTATTTGTTTTTTTCATTTTGCAGGCAAAACTTTTCCTTATCATAACTAAACAAATCTAACCTTTCACCACTTCCCAGGCATCTAAATCTAAATCCAATTTTTGGATTTAACATTTAGATATGAAATTCTATGAAAGTCCTTTCTTTCTCTTCTATAAAAACATACCCAACAACAACTCTTTCTCTATTTATACACCAATTTATACACCAATTTTTCATATATGTAAATGTGTGAAAAAGAGGGCATTAGAAAATGTAGTTGTCACTAAATCTGTAAATACTGTGGAAGATAAAACATAGCACCTTCTTTTACAAACAGCGTCCCATCACTCAACTCTACTACCACTCAAGTAACACAAATGATTCAAGTGACTCAACTGACTAGCATATAGAAACTTGCCCAACTAACTTGAATTGAAACAGCAAGCAACCACAGAAGCCACAGTTGCACGTCATAGGCTATTCACTTAACAAAATGCATAGCTGAAATACTAGGCTATGTTCAATCAATGTCATGAAACTAAATCAGGATGTAATCTATTACGTAGGCTAGTTATAGTCCTAGATGTCAAGGTTATATTTCCAATCTTTTGATTCAGTCAGTGGTGGCGGTATAAAAAAGTTACAGATCCGTCGGTGGGCGTCCAGGGCAGGCACAAGTGCCATCCAGGGCAGGCACGACACCCCAAGGCCTGCCCATAACGCCAGGCCTGCCTACAGTACATTCATAACAAGGTTGTTTGCCTCAAACCACTCTATCACCAGTGTTGGGGAGTAACGGAATACATGTATTCAGAATACTGTATTCAGAATACAAATTATGAGTAACTGTATTCAGTTACAGCTTAAATGGGTGGTATTTAAAATACAGTTACTTTGTAAAAAGGGATTACTCAGCGGTATTTTACAGTTTCTCGTGTTTAGCCATCCCCTCTCTAATTTGGGTAATTCCCCACATTGTCGGAAACTAAACCAAACAAAGCGCAATAATAGCTATTAAACATCCTCCTAACAATGATGTCAGTAACACAACTGCGCCTGGCAAATGAAGTGCACCCCACTCAGCGGAAAGACAGATATGCCTGTTACATATAGGCCTAATCATAAGCAAGTAGGACTAGGACTAAATAATAAAGCTGGCACAATTAGAAATAAAATTAGCTAAATAACATACGCATTCTGTCCATAGACTGAAAACATGTGTTTATAGAAATCTCCACTTAGCCTGGAGTTTTTGAAAGTAGCCCATTTCAGTGGCTGAAACCTCCAAATGCAGTTCACGTTTGGGAAAATGCTTTTTGGTTTTTCTAGGTCCTGTTAATGCAGAAGGAAACTTTATGCTCATCTAATTAATAAAAGAAGTGTTATGTTTCCTGATCTCAAAATCTGAAGCCAGCTAGTGGCCGTGGCCATACTGCCCATGTTGCCCTTTAGGATAACTTCACCTTGCTTATGTTAACAAACCCTAATATCTCATCTACTGCAAACATATGTAATGGAGACTGGGGCTGAACAGCCAATTTGTTGATAAAAACAAAAAAAATTGCAGGATGTGATTGCTACATTCATGCAGTTGTAAAAAGGCATAACATTAAAAGTAATCCAAAGTAGTTCAGAATACGTTACTCATATTGAGTAACGTAACGGAATACATTACAAAATACATTTTGGGGCATGTATTCTGTAATCTGTAATGAAATACATTTAAAAGTAACCCTCCCAACTCTGACCTATTGTGTATCTACCCTCTAAGAATGTCTGATAGCATCTGAGCACATATGAGTTAGACCTCCAAATGTCTGCAGTTTACTTGAAATGAGATAAGGATCAAAATAACTGTGTAAAGCGCCTGAGCTAATAATCTGATGAATAGTAGTTATTTAAGCATATGGTTCCTTGGAGTTATCTAGGTGCTATTAGAAGAAGGTGTGACAAAGTGCTTAGGCAGGGCTATTCAATTGGCGGCCCTAACCCAGTATGCAGCTCAGACACGGCGCCAGATGCGTGTCGACATGATTCATCATCTTTAAAACTAAATATAGTCACCAGTCTCCAAAGACTTAATATATACCTTATAGCATTTGCAGAATATTAATAAATAGATAATTTGTCCTCCAAACTACTGTCAATTTAAGTGTCATTAATTCAGATAAGGACAGGATAGTTTTGAAGGTATTTTCCAGCTGTAAATTCTCTCTGACGATTCTAAGCAAGTACATGTATATTCCAGTTTTTGGCCATCCAGAGGATTTTGGCGCTGTTGCGCAGCCTTTTTATTTATTTTTTTAAAGCCGCTTTGGTCTATTGATGCAGCATTTCCTCTTATGACAGCTGTACTTATATTAGAGTCCAGTCCTTGGGTGTTTACATGTTATTTTAAATTTTTCTTTTAGCCTACCTGTTGGAGTGCAAAATAAGTTCTGTAATAGGACATTTAGGGATGAATAATTCACTTTATATACAAAGTTATGGTATTAAAATATTCTATTCTGTTAATTTAAAAATGTAAATTTTGTAAATAAATACTTTGTAGCTATTGTTAACATGCAAAGTTATTGTTAAAAAAAAGCAAATATGCATTTTTAATCAATGTGTTGTGATTTGATTGTTGGAAAATAGTGACCGCGAAACATTTGCAGCCCAGCTCAAGTTCTTGGATTCTAAATGTGGCCCCCTTGGAAAACTAATTGAATAGCCCTGGCTTAGGGCATCACCAGTAATCCTACCATCACTATAAGCAAATTGGTACTTCCCGGAGATGCTGAATTTGCCTGTTCAACAGACCTATCATGATCCGCTCCAATGACTTCTTTACTACTGAAGTCAATGAAACAGGTCTGTAATCATTGTTCTCCTTTGGGCAAGGCTTTTTTGTAATTGGGATTATAATGGCCCTTTTACACTGAGCTGGGATCATGTGTGTATCTACCATTAACTGAAATAGCGGACACCAAGCTGGTGTAAGCTCAGATGCAAATTCATGTAAAATGAATTGAGAAAGCCCATCTGGCCCACTACCCTTCTTTTGATTTAGTGCTCTGAAAGCCCTTTTAACTAAACTAGGGTCAATTATTATTTTGTCCTGCTCACAGATAGTGACTAAGTCACTACCATCATCATCATCATCATTGACAGTCTCAAAACGTGTGTAAAATAAATTAAGGTCATTAGCTCTCTCCAATTCATTGCAAACATACAATTCCCTTTTCCCATTCTTCAAGTTAGTAATCTCGTTCACACAATCCCACATTTTTTTAGCATCCATATTAGCAAACTCTCCCTGGACCCGTCGTCTATGTTGCTCCTTAGCCTCCCTTAATTTTACATTTAATCCCCTTTGGGCCGCTTTCAGTTCCATGGTATCCCCATTACGAAATGCATGGACCCGTCGTCTATGTTGCTCCTTACGAAATGCATGTTTTTTCCTTCTGATGCAGCTCTTGATATCCAGTGTTACGTACTTTTTATTATTAGGATAAATCTCTATGTCCTTTTTTGGAACAATAGTGTCGACACAAAACATTATATAGGCAGATATTGCCTCTGCCATATTGACCAGATCACTGTCCTGGTAAAAGACGTCCCAATCCAATGCTAGAAAGCAGCCGCTCAGTTCCTTTTTATGCCTGTCATCCCACACGCTTACAGTCTTAGTGCTATGTTTACTTGTTTTTAGTGCTGACTTGTAGATGAGGATTAAGTGAATACTGTTGTGGTCTGAATTTGAGAGGGGGGGGTCTAACACTTGCCATATATGCATTCTCAATGTTACCATAACATCTGTCCAAGATCCGCTTTTGCCAAGTGCCACCTGTTACGTATTGCTGGAACCCAGGGAGTGTACTGTTCAGGTTACAGTGGTTAAAATCTCCTGGCACAAATATAAGTGCATTGGGTTTATTCAAGAGTTGTTGATGGACACAGTCCACTCTA